>CM040121.1:535816677-536014952 GCA_022559845.1 Amorphophallus konjac
ATGCGCCTTTCGTCTGATTCGAGGAGTGTGAGCAGAGCTTCAGGGAACTGAAGAGATTGCTCACCTCGGCTCCGGTGTTGGTTTTACCTTCTGGATCGGGAGGTTTCGTGGTGTGTACAGATGCTTCCGGGGTCGGATTGGGTGCTGTTCTGATGTAGTATGGTAGAGTGGTGGCTTATGCATCTCGGCAGCTAAAGCCCCATGAGGAGAACTACCCTACCCATGACCTTGAGTTGGCGGCAGTGATCTTTGCGCTGAAGATCTGGAGGCATTATCTGTACGGCGAAAAGTTCGAGGTATTTACTGACCATCAGAGTTTGAGGTATGTGTTCTCATAGAGAGATTTGAACCTCAGATAAAGGCGTTGGATGGAGTTCATGAAGGATTATGTCTTCACCCTGTCTTATCAGCCGGGCAGGATGAATGTCGTTGTCGATGCCTTGAGTCAGAAGGTTGCAGTCAGTACCTTGATGCTGAGGAAGTGGAGGCTCTGGGAACAAGTGCCCGAAGTATCCTTCAGGCTCAAGATTCTCCAGGAGCCAGGGTTGGCAGTGCTTGCGAGTCTGACTGTCACTCCTGCTATCCGTCGTCAGGTGACAGAGGCTCAGCATGCGGACCCTGAGTTGCCCCGGATTCTTGCGATGGCTGATGTAGAGCTCGGCGAGGACGGTGCTGCGAGGTTTCGTGGCAGGCTGTACGTCCCAGCGGAGGAGCAGATTCGTCGTGCGGTGTTGCGCGAGGCTCATGGGAGCAGGTACACCGTACACCCGGGTGCGACGAAGATGTATCAGAACTTGCGGAGGCAGTTCTGGTGGCCTGGCATGAAGAGAGATGTCGCAAAGTTTATGGCCAGGTGCCTGATCTGTCAGCAGGTGAAGGCGGAGCATCAGCGACCAGGAGGTACTCTCCAGCCCTTGGATGTTCCTGCTTGGAAGTGGGACCATGTGACCACGGATTTCGTGGTGGGATTGTCGAGGACCCCGAGTGGGCAGGACAGTATTTGGTTGCTGGTGGATCAGCTGACGAAGGTGACGCGGTTGTTAACGGTCAAAGTCAGCTGGAGCGTGTCTAAGTTGGCTCGTTTGTATGTGGAGCGGATCGTGCCGTTGCATGGGGTTCCCATTTCGATCGTATCGGATCGAGATCCGCGCTTCACTTCTGGATTCTGGAGGAGTTTCCAGCGAGCTCTTGGCACGGATTTGGCATTTAGCTCGGCGTATCATCCACAGTCAGATGGTCAGTCTGAGAGGACCATTCAGACTTTGAAGGACATGCTGAGATCCTGCTGCCTGGAGTGGCAGGGGAGTTGGATTCATCACCTACCGTTGGTGGAGTTTGCCTATAACAACAGCTATCATTCGAGCATCGGTATGGCTCCATATGAGGCATTGTATGGGCGTCCTTGTCGGATTCCACTTGATTGGTTTGAGGTGGGTGAGCGTGTTTTGACGGGACCGGAATTGGTGCTGCAATGTGCGGACGTTGTGCACCTGGTTCGTCAGAACATGTTGGCGGCCCAGAGTCGACAGAAGAGCTATGCTGACCTTAGGAGGCAGCCTCTCGAGTTCGCTGTGGGCGATCATGTGTTCTTGAGAGTTTCTCCGATGAAGGGGGTGATACGTTTTGGACGGCGTGGGAAGCTGAGTCCCCGCTATATTGGTCCTTTCGCGATTGTGGAGCGCATCGGTGAGGTTGCTTACCGGTTGCAGTTACCTCCTGAGTTGGCGTCGGTGCATGACGTGTTCCACGTCTCGATGTTGCGGAAGTATATGCCCGATGACTCTCATGTGCTCGAGTTTTCCGTTTGGCCTGAGGTGACTCCAGATCTTTCTCTCCCAGAGTTTCCGATCCGCGTGGAGGATAGGCGAGAGCAGCGCCTGCGGAACAAGGTTATTCCCTTGGTAAAGGTCGTGTGGCAACGACACTCTGGTGGTGAGGCTTCGTGGGAACGTGAGGACGAGATGCATCAGCAGTTCCCATATCTGTTTGAGTGAGTCTTCCTCTTCTTTCCCCTTGGGTTGTTCTCAATTTCGAGGACGAAATTCCTTAAGGGGGGAGGGCTGTAATATCCCAGACCTTTCGGATCCTTTCTTCGCGGGTCCCGGATCTGGTTTTCGGAGTGTTTGGCTCCGTTGTGTCCGAAATTTCATTTCGGACATCTTTCGTGTTCGGATCGGCGCGATCCGGAGTTGTTTCGGAGGCCCGGAGGCATTCCGCGGCTTTTCCGCGTGTGTTTTCCGATTCCCGGTGTGTGTTTCGGCTTTTTCTTCGGAAGCTCGCTGCGGGCGAACCGGGCGGTTCCCCCAGGCACGAGTGGTACCGTTGCGATCGGTGCGTTCCGAGGATTCCGGAAATGTATTTTTCTATTTTTCGATATTTTTCCGAAAAATCAGATTTTCTATATAATCCCATTTCTTTTCTTTTTTCTTTTCTCCTTTCTCTTTCTTCTTCTTCTTCCTCCTTCCTTCCCCAACCGTGGCCGCCCTCCTCTCTCCCTCTCTCTCCCATTCGGATGCGGTGAGCCCCTCCCCGGCTGTTGACGGCGGCAGGGCGACGGCGCGGACGCGTGGGTGGCGGCGAGGCGAGCTCGTGGCCGTGCGGCAAGCGTGGGAAGCGTGGGGAGGTGAGGTTTCTAAAAGTGTTCTTTGCGATTCGCGGGTGATTCGGCGGAGCATTCGCTCCATTGAGGTAGGGTGACGTTCCTTAGCCTCTTGCCGATCATTTTCGTGATTTATAGGCCGCGGGGAGGCCGAGAGGGGCTTGTTTGAGCATGCTTGGGGTTTTCCATGATTTGGGGAGAGCTCGCCCGATCTATGGTTTTAGCCCGCGATTTCACGCTTGGATGGCTTAGATGCATGCTAGGGGTCCCCAGGGGTCTTCCCCTTTGATTTCCCCCTCTCCGGTGGAGGTATGGGGGCGTGGATGGTGTTTTTGGCCGTTTCCCGCCGTTCTCGGTTTTCCGAGATGGTCGCGGTCTACCAGTGGCCGCGTTCACTGGTAGCGGTCGGGTGGGGACGGCCTTCACCAAGATTTTTGACCGTTGGGGCTCGTTCTGTCGGCAGGCGGTCGCGGTCGTGCGACTGACCGCGACTGCTGGTGGCGGTCAGGGGGCGACCGCTTTCACCATGGGGTCTGGCACGATCTTCGAGACGGTCTTTTGACCGTTGGAGTCTGGTCGCGGTCTCCTGGAGACCGCTACCAGGTGAAAATGGTCATCAGGCGACCGCGTTCACTTTTCGCGCACCAGGGTGGTCGCGGTCCCAGGAGGACCGCGACTAGGTGGTAGCGGTCCTGGGTCGACCGCGACCACTGGAGGCGGTCCTCCGGTGACCGCGACTCCTTTTCCGTGCCAGCCTGTGTCCCGGACGAGCTAGTCTCTATCCCTGTGCTGACCCGTAACCCGACTGATGCGGGGCATCATGTGGGGGCTACACGTGGGGGTGCCGTGGGGTCCCGGGAGGTGGTGGCTTCGGTTTGTGTCACCGTGCGTTAGTGTGGGTACAAGGAGCGTCCCTCGTACCTGTGGTTGCAACGTTGTTTTCCGTGACATGAGAGTCTACTCCTTCAGTGACCCTCCACTAGTCGTAGCCTACCAGTACGCGTGTGCTGGTCGCACCAGGGAGTGGTGTACGGGCCGACCTTTAGAGACGGTTTGTGGACCGGTTACCGTTGGGCCCCACGTCTTGCAGCCAGAGTCCGGCTGAGGGGAAAACCAGTCAGAGGGCCAGACCAGGGACGTGCGGTCTGTGTGTGCACACGTGGTTGGGGGCGGTTGGATCCACGTCGACGGGCGTGACCCCAGCTAGTCACTTGTTTGTGGTTACTTGTACAGTGTCTGCGCCTCGGGTAGGACCTACCACATTAGGCGGTTCACCTGCGGCGCGGTGTAAGACGTCAAGGGACGCTACCGGCTATGCTTCTAGTGGGTGGTACTCCTGTCGAGTACGGAGTGACAGACTGTCAGTCGTGTGTTTCCGACCTTCAGGTTTTACCGGTTCGACCTTTGAGCTTTGGTCTTCTTACCGTGGCACGTGTGTCGGTTTGCGTGCCGTAGGGTCTTGTCTTATAGAGTACAGGGGTTTCCCTTCCGAGGTACTCTCCTACCGCTAGTGTAGTGGTTTCTCGTTTTACGAGGTAGGGTTCGAGTGATCCCTACTGAGTCTTGTTCCGAGACTCATTCCCTGCGTGTTTTCACCGTGTTTCAGGTGAGGCGCCACCTTCGGGGAGGGCGTCAGGAGTGCAGCGTGGTGCGGGTGCCCAGAGGTAGTGCCAGGGGTCAGAGCCGGGGTATGCCCCGTGTAGCTAAACTTTTCTTCCTTGTCACTGTACTAGTCGTGGACTATTGTTATTGTTGTTAATTTCTATTGTGGACCATGTAAAATGTTAATTTATTTCCTGCTTAATATTATAACTGTTTAATTTCTATAATTATTGGTGATACTTGTAGTCTCCACACCATCCTTTTTAACCCTTCCGAGTCTTCGGGCTCGTGGGTGGCGGTGCGAGTCTCAGGTTATCGGGCCTTCCCGGTAATCGGATTCTCGGGTCGTTACAAAACGCCTCGAAAGATGGGATTTGTGGCACTGGAGGGATAGTCGCCGGAGCCTTAGCAGCTTCTGTCTTCCGCCGCTTCGCCTCCCGTTGCCTAGCCACCTTGGCAGCGTACACCGCCTTCTTCACAGGTGATTTCGCCCGGGACCTCTTCGCAGCCTTGGACAAGGGAGTCATAGTCGGGGCTGGCGGCGCTGCATCGAAGTAGGCGGGCTTCTAGACGAATCGAAGAAGATTCTGGTACGTCGCCATTTGGGTGCTGTCGGGATGGTCTGTCAAAAAAAAAATCTGATCAGCATCCGGTACCCTGCAAAGACCGCCAAGATAAGGGATGAAAATAAAAGGAATGGGGGAGATCAAGTACCATGAGGACCAGTATACAGCCGAAGTGTTATCGGCCAGTAGCTCAGGGATGGCTCCTTGTCCCGGCGTGCTGCCTCCCAGACCAACCAACACACGTCCTCAATCTTCTGGCAGCGGTCGGCGAGGGCAGCCAGGTCCGTATGCTTCTTGGACGCAAGGTGGCAGAAGAGGTTAAAGTGGTCCATACCCCACCCGTCGGCGTAATAATATGAGATCTGCAAACGCTTGCCCAGGATGCCAGGCGTCTGATCATCGATCTTCAGCCCATTTACCCGGAGAAGGACGTATAACCATGTGGTGTCCTTATAATTTTCGGGCTTCCTCTCCTCCCGCCTCATGAATGTGCTGTATGGGCAGATCGGGTCCCTCTCCGGACGCCAGCACTTTACGGGGGTGCCTTCTTCTTCCATGGGGAGCGGGTAATTGACAAGCTCCAAATGGTCACCCCCAATCCGACAGAGGTCCCTTAGGGTCTTTTTGAAATCATCTTTTGCCACGGGAGGTAGCTTGGCCTGCGGTGCTGGCTTTGCTTCTCGAGCCTCCCGGCGGGCAGCCAAATATGCCGCCACCTCCTTATCCTTCTTATTCTTGAGCCGAAGGAGGTGCTCCGGATCAATGTCAAGCACCGGCACTGGCTGCCTGCTCAGAAACCTCCTCTCTGCCCCGTCCCAACAATCGGTCTTGCATAACCGATAGAAGGCCATCCGGGCGTTCCACCATTTTACATATTCTGGGGTCACTCGGGGAATATGGCCAGGGGCTGGCACCCTGAAAGTTGCGGAGACCGCCCGATGGAAGAAGTCCCACCAGGTTCTGGCATGCTCGGCGGTCAGACTCCCTCGAAGGCTTCGCGTGGGCAGGCCGAACTGCGCACTGTAGACACGCTATTTATGACATCCCTTGAGAAAATCTCATATTACTATATGAAACCCCGCAGTGGCTTTCGCATTCTGAATCGCTTAAAGTGCTTCCTATTGTTGAGTCTTCTTTCACCTTTTGAGTGGGTAACGTAACGCTTCTTCGGCATCCAAAAACTGCTTTGTTACGGAAATCATGTGGCATTCGGACGACATCGCCACCAATCGGACACATCAGAAGATTCCGGAGACAGGAAAATGTCTGACGGATGGCTGCCGACGCCCTTTCGGGGGAATCTGGGGGGTCTTCATGGAGGCGTCCAGGCCCCTTGACGCCTCCATGAGTTTGAAAATATATAAAAAAATTAAAAAATAAATAAAAAATCAAAATCATGAAGGCGTCCAATTGTCTGGACGCCTTCATCAATGACAAAAAAATAAAAAATGAAAATAAAAAATAAAAAATATATATTCTTGAAGGCGTTCAAGGCGCTGGACGCCTCCTTTTGAGGCGTCTAGATGCCTGGACGCCTTCATTATCCGGCTCCGGGCGCCCCCGATCCGGCGATCGATTTGTTGTTTTGAGAAAAAAATCGAAACTTGGAGGCGTCCAGGAGCCTGGACTCCCCCATACTCCGCATCTAGACAATCCCGGCACGCCGCTCGATTTGACGTCTCCGAAAATTTCAAGAATATAAGGACGTCTTGCCAGCTAGACGCGCCCACTTGTGAAGTCACGGGTGCCCACCGAAACCACGCGCTTTACCCACTGTCTACGGCTTTCGGTGGAATTCCGGTGGGCTTTTATGAAGGCATCCAGTCTCATGGACGCCTTCATAAAAAGTTAAAAAATAAAATATATATTAATTTATTAATGGAGGCGTCCTGGGTCCTAGACGCCTCAATCATCTGGCCCCTTATAAATAGAGACCCCCTCCCTCGAAGGGAAGGGGCTTCAGATCCGACAGAGGAGGGAGAGACCCTGTCGGATCCTATTTCGTAGGTTTTTTGTAGGGGGAGGTTCTGCCGGCTTCTCGGGTGTCCGCGCTCGCGAGAGGAAGGTCGTCTTCGTCCATCGTGCTTCCACGTCGTCCCTACGCTGCCGAAGCTCAGTCAGGATCCCAGCCATCGGCGCATTCAATAAGCCAACTCTCTCCCCTTTTCTTCTTAGTTCTTTTGCATTCATCATCTCATATTCTCGTCTCTCTTCATAAGGGAATCTTATACGTTTGCATAACTCCATTCATCATTGCATTTCCCTCCTACTCGTGTCCGAGAGGGGTTTAAAAACACACCAACCAGGTGTGTGTCTTGCTACGATTTCATCACTTTCATCGCAAGGGATTGATACTACACTGCCATCTTCTAATTCCGTTTATTTACTGTCTGTTGTTTTACAAGGGTAACTAAGAAAGCCCTCTCCATCGGCCGGCCGAAGGGGAGGAAGAAGCAACCCGCCACTTCCTGCTAGTGAGGTAGGTACGATCATTTCTTATTTTTGGGTCCCTGGCCCCTGGCGATCACATCATAAACTCGAGGCCGCGGCGAGTCATTTCCCGCAATGGCCGTTTGAATTTCTGTCTCTATATTTTTATGCTGCTCTTATATCTGCCATACTCTCGAGGCCGCGGCGAGTTACTTCCCGCAATGGCCAGTTTAAATTTCGTCATTATATCTTGTCATATTCTCATCTGCTTATATTCTCGAGGCCGCGGCGAGTCACTTCCCCAATGGCCGTTTAAATTCTCGTCTTTATATTCTCTCTATATTCTGTTATATTCTTATCTACTCATATTCTCGAGGCCGCGGCGAGTCACTTCCCGCAATGGCCGTTTGAATTCTATCCTTTCTTTTGTATATCTTGAATTGCTTCTATATCTGCTATACTCTCAAGGCCGCGGCTAGTCACTTCTCGCAATGGCCGTTTCAATTCGTGCTATTTGATTTCTGCACCATTCCCGTCCCCCCGAGGCCGCGGCGAGCCACTTCCCGCTATGGCCGTTTAACCCCCATATTTTGTTATATTGCATCTGTCCCGCACGCCCCGCCGGAGCAATCTCCTGTGGTGGCCTCTCTCCTCTTCTCTCTTATTTCTGTGTTGCAGCAAAGCAAAAAAAAAAGCAAAACAAAATAAAAACGCGAGCCCTCGCGCTCCGCATCATTCTAACCGCGTGACGTCGCTCACAGATTGGCGATCACGGTGGGACTTCTGCTTGCTTTCTTTCAGTTACCCTTGCAGTTTCTTGTGATTTGCTTTACTATCTCTTGCGCGTTGTTATATCTTTGTTGTGTTATTGTTCTGTTGTGCTCCATATATCTGTCAGCATTCCATTGCATACATCCATCCCTCTTTTCTATTCTTTTTCATTTTTTTTCTAAGGATCACCCTCTCTCGGTGAAGGAAGGACTCTCCGTTCGGGAATTCCTCTCGACGGACTAGAATCTCCTCCACTGGGACCTCCGTAAGTCCCCGACATCGAAGAATCTCCTCTTCGTTCACTGGGCCGGTTGTACCATTGAAGTTCCCCGGAGTTAGTCGACCCATTCGTGGTGAGACGAGAGCCCCTAGCTGACACGGCGGTGAAACAAAAACTAACTAGGGTCCCTACTTTGTGAGAACTTCAGATCTGTTAAAAACAAAAAAAAATCATCAAATCAAAACAAAAAAGGGCGTAAAGGCATCACTTGTTTGATAATCTTTGCTATCTGCTTGTCGGTGTATGTTTTTGCGTTCCGGAAAAACTCTGAGCATGGCTCACGAGTCTTTTGAGGAGAACCACCCTGGTCGTGGTCAATCAGTCGAGCCGCGAGTCCATGCTATGGACTCGGGTCCTTCTTATGAGCCCTCACGTGAGGTGCAGGTTACCGCAGGGGACACATCCCCACCAGGACATCTCCTCCTTGCTAGGTGTCCTCGCCAACACGGAGCTTACCTCTGAGCAGCTCCGGGCCTTCCAGGCCATTCTGAAAGGGAAATCTGTTTCTCCCGCCCCCAGGAGTCAACTCCAGCCATCGCACCCCTCCAAGAGTCGATGCAGGCCATCCCATCTCCTTCACTGGCGCAAGCCATCCAGTCTCCCTCGCTTCAAGGGCAGGCGAGCCAACAACCACCCTCGTTCCAATTCCCTTCACAATCTCAAACCCCTGCTGTTCCCCACATACCGCTCCAGCCGGGGCCAACTGTCGGCGGTCCGGCAGCTCCCTCTCATTCAGGGTTTCCCCCTCAAGTCTCCGGGAGACATTTTCCTCCCCAGTGGCAGGTGCCACCTTCACCTCCCGAGGAGCTTGCCCAATCGCTCCTCAACAGGTTCAATAGAATGGACGAACAATTTCAAAATTTGAAGAAAATGGTGGACGTGAAATCCACCCCGGAGGTTGCTTTGCCAATCCTTCCGGTGATCCATCTTCCTCCCTCTGAAATGCCCACGTACCGCAGGTACAATGGCACTGGCAACCCCTTTATCCACCTCAAGGACTTCATGTATGAATCCTCCTATTGGCAAAATGACCAGAGATCCTTGGCATATCTCTTTCGGAGATCATTGGATGATCCTGCGCTAGAATAGTTCTACTTTTTGGAGCCCGGCGAGGCCGAGAACTTTGATACGGTGCAAAGAAGATTCTTGCAAAAGTATCGGGATAGGGTCGGTCCCTCTCTTTCCATTACCGACCTAGTGGCCGAGAAAATGAAGCCCGACGAAGATTTTGTCCGCTATGCCGACAGATGGAGGTCCCTGGCAGAAAGAATAAGAGATACCCTCTCAGAGCCTGAACAAGTAAAGATGATTGTGTCCAATGCAACCCTACAGTTCAGGCACGTCCTGGCCATGAACAAGCTTACAACAATGGAGGAACTCTATGAAAGGGCCCAGTATGTCCATACCTAGTTAAAAGACTCTCCCATTATGCACATGTTTGAGCCGTCGAAGCCCAAGGTGATCAGAAAGACATGTACTGGTGTCCCGAGTGGAGCAACAGAAGGGGTGGTAACAAATGAGCAGGTGAGTGCAGTCAACAACGCCAACTATGCACTCAACCCAAGGCCTCCACAAATGCCCCGACTTCCCCTCCAACAAGGTCCTTTCCCCTCTCGTCCTCCACCCCAAAACAATCCACCCCAGAATAACATGCCTCAACTACTTCAACCCCAGCAACAACCCCGACCCCAGCAACAACAACTGCCACTTCAGTACAACCAAGTTCCACCCCCAGGAATTATGGCCCCCCACAGCAACAAAGGAGGCCGATTGGTCCCAAGAGAGCCTATTACCCACCATTGCCAGAAACTCTGGCAGATATTTTCAGCGCCCTCATGGCCTCAAACACACTCATCCTACCCAGGGAAAGGCTAGCGTGGCCCCCGAATGTTGATACCTCCAGATACTGCGTCTATCACAGGCAGCCAGGACACACAGTAGACAACTGCTTTCAGTTTAAAGATTACATCCACGATACAAATGATGAAGGCGGAATTGACTGGGATGAAATGAGGCGATACATCGCCACTCTCAAAGCCAGGAGACCTCCTCCTAGGCCACAGTTCCAGCAGCTACAACAGCAGCCACAGCAACAACCACAACAACAACAGCAGCCTCAGCAGGCCCAACCACAACAGCCCAACATGGGCATAATCCAGAATCCATTGCCGGAGCACCAACAGCCCAATCACCAGGTCAACCCCATCTCCTCCTTCCGGAAGTTGGGAGAGAGCAAGGTTGGCATTCGGAAAGCACCTCCATCTTAGCTGCTGCCGACCCTATCAGGCAAACCCCTCACCTTGCCCGGTAGCACCCCTCTCTCATCAACCAGCGTCACCACTTATAATACGGCCTTCGTTGTTTCCACAACCGTCACGCCCTCTCATTCGCACCCCTACCACTAACTCACCAATGACCTATCAGCCATCCACCTACGTCATACCCTCACCTCCTCTCATTCTCACTCATCCCTCTATTTCGCCATCTACCCCCGCTACCCCTATGCCTTCCAAACCACTCATTGTCTGCCGTCCGTATGAGGCCCTGCCTACCTCTACTATACCTCCACTAATGCCTTCAAAGCCACTTATCACCCACCATCCATCTCAGAACCATTATCCATCTCAAGCCTTATCCACTTTGCCTCCGCCTCCACCTTTCAGACCCCTTACCCTCCATAGCCCACATGAGATCCCCTCTACTTCCACTTTGCCTCCACCTCCACCTCCACCTTCCGAACCTCTTACCCTCCATAGCCCGTATGACGTCCCCTCTACCTCCACCATACCTCCACCTAACAAACCCCTCATCAGAATCCCTACTCCCATCATCACCCCTGCTTCATCAACCATCCTCTACCACTCCCCCTCAAACCTTTGCTTAAACCCACACCTAATCCCGTCGAGGTGCAAAAACAGCAGGCAATGGTGCTCCGGAGTGGAAGGATTTTCATAGGTTTTCCTCAGAATAGTCAGAACCCCGAGCAGTCTCAGCCAGAAAAGGATGGAGAGCAGCCAGAAAAGTCCATCCCTGGAACACAGTATGATTTGTTAAAACACCTGATAAGACGCCCGCTCGGATCTCCATCCTCGAGCTGCTTCAAAGGTCCACGTCCCATCAGGCGGCCTTAATGGAATATCTTCAAAAGGTCATGGTGAATGAAGACCTCCCTGTAGAGAAGATTTCAGCCGTCCTGACACCAACAGACACACAACCGGCCATCATGTTCCACAACTACGAGCTCGCTCCCAAGGAAGCTCGAAATATGCGTTGTGCATTTCAATAAAAATCAATGGAGTATCCATAAACCCGTGCCTTGTAGACACGGGTGCGTCCATAAATGTGATCTCCATGAGCACCCTTCAGTTGTGTGGGGTCGACGAGGAACAGATAAGACCTTCCTCGATCACAGTCACAGCTTATGACAATAGCAAAAGGCCGCCACAAGGGATGATTATCCTGAGGCAGAGCTAGGCCCTGTGTCAGTCTCCACGGAATTCCATGTCCTCGACATGGACCCCACATTCAAGGCCATACTGGGTCGCCCCTACATTGAAGCCATGGATGCTGTGCCTTCCACCAACCATCAGTGCTTAAAGTTTCCTTACAATGGGAGAATTATTAAAGTGGTCAGTACACCTGTCCTTCACACGGTGGATGCTATCAACACCTCTCTGCCCTCTGTTTGGCCGTCTCATCGGCCCATATTGTCGCTGCTGGATGTGTGTGATTCATCTCACATTCCGCTAGCACCAAAGAAGCCGATCAAGGCAACAACGCCATATCTCCCTTTTCATTCCAAAGGTTGGGAGATTATGAGAATATCGGCTATCAACAGGGCAAAGGTCTGGGCGCGCAACTACAAGGTAGGCTGAAACCACCAAAGGAAATCAGGCCGAACCGCAGGTTTGGCCTAGGCTTCAAAGGACCACTCAAGGCGGATTGGAAGCCCCTCACGTGGACCCTATCAAACCACTTCAACAAAGGGCCCGTTATTCAGATGGGGGATTACCCGCAAGAAGCACATGGGGATCACGTGCTGTGTATTTGGCTGAAAAATATCCGAGGGTCACCAAAAGAGGCAAGATCAAAGATCCAGAATGCGAATGGGACAAGTGGTTTGATATACGGGATATTTCCGTTGCACTGGAAAGGATGTTCTCACCTCCACAGCTTGAAGGATCGCCATTGATCTCTGAAATGCCAGAGAATGTCACTACTGTTGCCAAGGTTCCAAACTATCCTCGTCCTCGCCAGAAGGACTCTGTCACCGGTGGATCTTCATCCGTCATCAACATTGCCATCGACGGCTCATTATCCGTCATCTTCTCCATTCACTCACCTCAGCCTTCGCTGATGTCTTCCTCCTGGGCCAGACGGTTGTCTGACGATCTTCCCAGGTCCCCTTCTCTACTTACATACCTGCGCGGGTTTGTCAACCCACGCCAGGTTTTCAATCATGATCTGCTCTACGAGCCTCCCAATCCTTTAGCCATAACCACTTTTCTCTCTCCTCCGATTTCTTTCATTGTTTTGTCATCAAAAATGAAAACGAAAAAAAAAATTCAATTTTCAAACTCCTCAACAACACATCATTGTTGAGGAAACCTCCTACATCTCCCACGAGTGCGTCCCGCCCTGCGGGCCACCCATCCAAGGTCCTATGAGCGACCTTTTCTACCCCTCCTCTGAGGGGTCCTTCCCTGTATATTCTTCGGCATCTTCTTTAGCTTCTTCTTCGTCCGTAGGACAACCCAGTCAACCTAGGAATAATGAGTCAAGGGTAGTACCCAAAAAGAAATCCAAGGGTAAGCACATCCCTCGTCGATTCCTTCTGGATTTAGCCACCAGGTGTCAGGCCCTTCTTTCCATCCCTCAGTTGTTAGAAAATCCCATCCAACTACCGGAGATAGAATGTGAGGACAATTGTGTGATTGATGAAGGATATGGGGTTTATGAAATCACCGATGAAGAATACCCTATTGAAGAAGGGGATGAAGAATATGAGGATGCGGCTGGCGCATATGCTAGTGGAATAAGGAGATTCGACGAGCCGTCAGCCGCCGTAGAAGAGTCCACCAAAGAAGTCAACTTGGGAACTGAGGAAGACCCTAGGATCATCCTCATAAGTGATAATCTACCACCCTCTGAAGAAGAGGCATTGGTCGAAGTTCTTAAAGAGTATAAGGACACGTTTGCATGGAGCTACGAGGATATGCCGGGCTTGGATTCCACCTTGGTTGAACATCGCTTAACTCTAAAACCAGGGTCTGTCTCGGTAAAACAAAGGTTAAGGCGTTTCCACCCTCAGATGGCTTGAAAATGAAAGAAGAGGTCGACAAGCTCCACAAAGCCAGGTTTATTAGAGTCATCCTTTATCCTCAATGGGTGGCGAACATTGTCCCGGTCATGAAGAAGGATGGAAAAGTCAGGATTTGCATCGACTTCCGGGACCTTAACCGCGCGTGTCCAAAGGATGATTTTCCCTTGCCTCACATTGATGTGTTAATCGATAACACAGCGGGTTATGAGACCCTCTCATTCATGGATGGATTTTAGGATATAATCAAATCGTTTGGCAGAAGAGGATCAGGAGAAGACGTCATTCACTACACCATGGGGAACATATTGTTACGTGGTCATGCCGTTTGGGTTAAAGAATGCTGGAGCTACTTACCAAAGAGCTATGGTGGCCATATTTCATGACATGATGCATATATATCTGGAGGTGTATGTGGATGATTTATTGGTGAAATCAAGGACCAGGGTGGAACATCCAAGGGTTTTGGCTAAGGTCTTGCAGAGATCAAGGGAGTTCCAATTGAAAATGAATCCGAAGAAGTGTGTGTTTGGTGTATCATCGGGTAAATTACTGGGCTTCATTGTGAGCAAAAGGGGGATCGAGATAGATCCCAACAAAGCTAAGGCCATCAGGGACATGCCGCCTCCCAAAAATTTGAGGGAAGTCGAGGTTTAATTGGGAGGCTGCAATTCATCGTCGGTTTGTGTCTCAGCACTCGCAAAGGTGTAGACCTTTCTATGAGTTGACCAAGCCAGGAGTAGAATTCCATTGGGATTCTAAATGTCAAAAAGCTTTTGAAGGGTTAAAGGAATATCTGGCTAGTCCACCCGTTCTCATTCCACCCAAACCAGAAAAACCTCTGATCCTTTACATCTCAGTCTTGGATGACTCCGTGGGAGCCGTCCTCGCACAAGCTGATGAAGAAGGAAAGGAACGGGTAACCTATTACTTGTCCAAACTTCTCAATCCCTGTGAGCAGAAGTACACAGTCATGGAGAAAACCTGTGCTGCCCTCGTTTGGGTAGTGCAGAAATTGAAGCATTACTTTCTGGCTCATGAAGTCCACTTGATTGCTCGCATGAACCCTATCAAGTTCCTTCTGGAGAAATCCATCCTTACTGATAGGCTAGCACGCTGGCAGAGTTTCCTATCTCAATTTGACATCACCTACATCCAGCAAAAGGTGATTAAAGGCTATGCCATAGCGAGCATCTCGCTCACCATCCTCTTCCCAAGTTTGATCCTGTCCAATCAGAGTTTCCAGATGAGGAACTAATGTCCATCACCCAATCTGACGAACCAATGTGGACGTTATATTTTGATGGAGCTCTGAATTCCCAAGGGAAGGGTATTGGCATTGTCCTTCTAACGCCCGAAGGCGTTACCATCCCAGAGGCATTTCACCTCGCATTTCCAGTCACCAACAACATTGCTGAGTATGAGGCTCTTCTAGCTGGTCTAGAACTGGCCCATTCCTTCTATATCACCGAATTACGAGTCGTGGGTGATAGTCAACTTGTTCTCCGCCAGGTGCTTACCAAGTATCGCACCCTTGATCCTAAACTCAAGCCTTATCAGGAGTTGGTCTCCGCCTATGCCAAATTGTTCACCAAGCTGATCTTTGTCCATGTCCCTCGCGAACAGAACATTCTGGCCGATGCCCTCGCCTCCTTGGCGTCATCTTTCAGATTCCCTCTAGGTGTATGGTTTGAATCCATCAACATCTACAAGCGTCTCGTCCCTGCTGTTCAAGACCCTTACCTCTTAAAGATCAAAGAAAGAGTCCTACGGAAGATCCAGGAAGGAGAGATTCTCGAGAAGAGGAAATCATGTTGGCAGAATTTGAAGAAGAACTGGCTGATGAGGAGAAACCATGGTTCTATGAAATTGTCAAGTATTGTAAAGATCAGTCTTACCCTGAAGGAGCCACCACAGAAGATAAGAAAGCCATAAGAAGGGTGGCCCAGAAATACACATTGGTCGGAGGTCTACTATACAGGAGAAGCCTTACTGGTGTTCTACTAAGATGTCTTGATGACGATGAGGTCTGAAATGTGTGGAGGAAGCACACTCAGGTGTATGCGGTGGCCATGTAATAGCCAAATGCTCGCTAAGAAGATCATTAGGCAAGGCTTTTACTGGCCCACTATGGAAGAGGATTGTGCCATCTATGTCCGTAGGTGTGTCAAGTGCCAGCTTCACGCCGACAAGATTCATTCACCATCTTCCTCACTTCATCCAATATCCTCCCCGTGGCCTTTCTCCATGTGGGCATTCGACATCATTGGTCCCCTAGGTGATCCCAATTCCCTCACCAAGCAGAAATCTTTCATCCTCACTGCGACAGAATACTTCACCAAATGGGTCGAAGCCGAAGCTTACGCGAAATCAAGGCATCAACAGTCTACAAGTTCATCATGAAGAACATCCTCACCAGGTTCGGCGTCCCAAGCACAATCGTCACCGACAATGGGCCACAGTTCATTTCTCAGGACCTTCAGGACCTCTGCAAAAGGTACGCAATTGCATTGCATCATTCATCACCTTATTACCCACAAGGTAATGGCCAAGCAGAGGCCACCAACAAAATATTGATCAAAATCATAAAGAAAACCTGCGAGTCTAGTAAGTTTTCAGACTGGCCAGAGAAGCTTATCGAAGCTCTATGGGCCTATCGCACCTCAATCCGTACCCCCACCGGACAAACTCCGTTTGCCCTTACTTATGGTATGGAAGCGGTAGTCCCGTACGAGACTCTGATCCCTTCTCTTAGAGTACAATTGGATGAGGAATTTCCCCTCGACGAACGTCGTAATTCACTCCTTGCCCAGTTGGAACTCTTAGATGAGAAGCGGCTGGCCGCTGCCGAGCATGCGCGTGTGTATCAAAATAGACTCGCTCGCTTTTACCAAAAGAAAGTCGTTGAGAGAAAATTCAAAATTGGCGAGATGGTCGTGAAAAGAATTTTTGTCAAACCTGGAGGGCCGCGTTCTAAACTTCAACCCAATTGGGAAGGACCGTACGTGATTCAGGCTGTGCATCCTGGCAACGCCTACAGACTAGTCGATGCTGAAGGGACCGAGTTATCCCACCCTTGGAATGGGCTTTATCTTAAAAAGTACTACCCTTAGCTTAATGTCAAAAATAGCAAAAAAAATGAAAAGAAAGAAAACATCAAAAAATAACAAAAATATTGAAAATCACTAAAAATATATAAAATTTCAAAATGCCGAAGCCTGGGAGTTACCATGTAGTTAAGTCATTGCATCCAACCTCCATGTTAGGATAGGGCCCATTAAGGCTTGGTAGGCACCGGGTCTTGGTCTGCCAGAACCGTGGAGATCCCTGTCCGGCCACATCGGCCTATGTTCGCTCAAAGAAGCCAACATGTACACACTCATGTGTTTTATCCAAAAAAGTTGGTAGCATCCCCTACGGTGGGGCCGCACCCAGATGACCTCCAGAAGTGGTAATCTTTATTCTCTTCTCTTCGACCAAATGAGACAGTCGACGCCCTTAAAATGCTGAGCATAAGAAACCAAAACTCAAACCCTTAAGGCGAGAGTAGGATCCATTTCCTCGAGCATCGGTCAGAGCACGAGAAGAGGGCAGTGTCCCCGCAGGCATGTAAGAGGGATTCCACAACGTCAAACGACTATATCTCCCTCGCAAAAAAGAAGCACAAAATCAAAATCAAAAGAAAAGCCTGGTCGTGACCGTGCCTGATTCGATAAATGAAACCCCTCAAGCAAAAATCTAAATCCGCAAAAGGGGCCATGGAATGTAAATGCTCGAGATTTGGTCCGAAGTTGTCCGAAAGGGAAGAGTTAAATGGGCCCTTATTGGCTCGCCGGGTTAACGGTTTTGCCGGTCCTCTCAGGAGGTTTACCCCTACACTCTTCCTTCTTCCTTTAAAGATGAAAGCTCGATGGAGTGTCTGAACGGTGAAACCCGCCAAGGTCTGCGACCTTATTTTAACACACGCGTATGGTTGTCTACTTTGAAGAGCAAAAGCTATCGCTACGAAGGAGTCTCTGTGTTTCTGGCTGGTCAAGACCCCTGTCTACCACCTTGATGTCTTCTTATTTAACCTTGGGCTTAGGCCAATGCAAGCGCGTCACCTCTGGGTGCGACGGCGTCTGATTCCGGGTCAGCGTCGCGCGGTTGGTCGTTAGGGTTCCAGGGTGTTCCATCATATACCATCTAGAGTTGTGAGGAAATAGACCCGGGTCGGGCAAATCATTTACCTCGAACACCTTTTGGGTGAATCCCTGTGGTCGGAAGCGACTGGGAGCCTAAGCATGGCATGACGGTATTGTCATCAGGGTAAGTCTTAGCCGGCGGGATTATCATTCGAGGGGTCTAGAGGCCCAAATCAACCTAGATGTGCACTTAGGATACCTGGGAGGTTAGTAAGAAACCCATGTTCTCATGTAGGTTAGGTGCCATTTGGGTGCTTACCAGGCATTAGCAACAAATAATAATAATAACAAAAACAAAAAAGAGAAAGAGAAAATGTAGATATTTGCAAAACAAAAAAATTAGTATAATAACAAAAACAACAAAAAATGCCAAAAAAAAGTATAAAAAGAAAAAAATAAGTCATCTCGCATGATTGCAATTGTATGCAGCATTTCACTTTTAAATCTCGCTTGCATTCGTGTGCTTGTCTGTCGCATTCATCATCATCACATCTTTCCCTTGCCTTCATTAATAAAGGCTTAGCCCCTTGACCCGTTATCAAGGACAAACATCTGTTTATTGAGCAAGGGGCCAAGTCAGAGCAGAAATTCTGACTTGTTTGTTTCAGTGATGTGTGCAGGGATTCAAGGCAGCAAGAACGGGATGAAAACTAACAAAATCAAACCTTTTATTCCATTCCAAAATAAGAAATTGTACATTAAGTTCCACCTTCTCTCTCTACATTACTTGTCCCGCCGCTCTCCGGGCAAAACGCTCTCAAGGGTGCTACCCAACTACGAAAAGCGGTACTTCTACCACTCTGTACTCCTCTTCCCATCACCACACCCCGGCGTTGATCCGTGGGGGCAGCAAAGAAGCTACTAACACGAAAGCCACGCTCTCGTGCTCTTCGGTAGCGCTCCTCACCATCTCTCAGCCATTGTTCAGCAAGACCAAGACTGGTTCGGAGTTCGAACAGCTGGGCCTCCATGGCCCTTCGTTCCTCCCTTTCAGCCAATCTGTCGGCTCTCTCTCTTTCTCTGTCCCTTTCTTTCTCTGCCCGTTCTCTCTCACGGTCTTCCCTCTCCAGCTGAAGGGTGATCCTCAGCTCCATGGCATCTCTAGAAGAGTCGTCGTCAGGACGACGCCGCAGTTCCTCCTCCAGCTCTGCTATTCTAGCCTCCCTCTGCGCAGCATGGGCAAGTGCCTCTTGCGTCTCCTTTTCCTGCCAGACGTACCATCTCAGATATGCGGCAAGGCATAAACAAGGAGAACTCAACACTGAAACTCTTACCTGCATAGAGAGCATTCCTTCTGCCTCCGCGGCACGCTGTGTAGCACGAGCAAGTTGCTCGTGAAGCAAGTCAAGTTCTGAGGTAGGGATCCACAAGCTGGAAGAGACGCCACCTGCTCCCATCGCTGATGAAGCCGCATCGATCTGGGCGCGCTATAACCACATGAGAGGATAATTAGCGGCCGAACACCATGAATCTAGGGTTTTAATTAGGAGTGTATATTGTACATACACCTACCGAAGCACTCAAGGCTCCGCGGGTGTCTCCCAACTGTTGCTCTGTCTCTGCCAGACGAGATCGTAAGTTCGCTATCATGGTATCACGGACATCCTTCAGCCATAAGAGTCAGCATTTCCACAAAAAAAAAACCAAAAAAAAGGGAAAAGAAGCTCCACAAGTCCCGGGGTTGGAGCCGCTCTGCGTACATTGTCTTATACAGACGCAGATAGTCTTCACTATCCTGCGCATGTGATTCCATGATTGTGCCACCCCGTTGCCAGTCTTCATACTGTTCGGGGAACTGCACACGCCAATCAATGCAGGTTGTCGGTCCCCGTGTCTTTCTCCCGACGCGAGGTGGCGCAGTCGTATCTACCCATTCCTGGGCCAGCCCTAGGGTCCTCATAACCAATTGTAGCCGAAGCGGCTCGATTTCATTCAGGCAGTGCATCCAAAGATCCCGTCCGAACCGGACACGACTTGTTAAAACCCATGGTTGGTCGGCATCGACCATGCCTGAGTAGGGTCTCCAGTTTACCTAGGTTAGGTTGTACATACCCGTTTAGCTGGTCAGAACTAAATAAAAATGAAAAAGAAAAAAATCCAACCAATCGCTGCAGGGAACTCCTATAGCTCACGCCTTAGTACCATCAGTTGGTAGGTTAGAGGTGTTGCACTCATGATGGGTTGCCACCGCCTGGCTAACGGCACCATCAATGGTCGCCAATGTCGAGCTCTCCCCATCGGGAGGTAATAATAGCTACACAGCTGCATTAGCATATGCCATCAGTACCTAAAGTGGACTATTACAAAAAAATAAAAAAAAATAAAAAAAATAAAACTAAAAAAATACCTGGATAAGTGGTGTGAAACCACTCACAGTCATCTCACGGTCTCCCACAGGTGCGCCAGCATGGCAGCTCCCCAAGCGTACTGCCCTACTCTTTCGAGGTCTGATTGCAGCTCCAGGAAATGACAATGGATACCGTCTCCTTTCGAGCTCAATATCAATCTTCCCAGTAAGAAGAGGAGAAATCTCCTCAAATCCATGTTGGATCTCTCCCAATTGCCAAAATCTGTGCAGTACACAGCACGGCATCCTCTTTCCATCCTTTCCATGAATTCTTCCGAGGACTCATCATCCCGTCGATGAGTATCAGTGAGCCCTAATGCCTCCATGATAGATGCCCTGGCTACCGACCTGTTCTTCCGACCATCTAGGTCCAACCCCAGTAGCTTCTGGGCGCCTTCTCGGTAGTCCGCATAGGTGACTCCGGTCACTGCCTCGCCATCCACCTTGAGGCTCGTGATTCGGATCACATCTTCTAGACTAGGCACCATGTGCCCCCAGGGCATCAAGAATGCCGGACTCACTGGGTCCCATCTTTCACGCAAGGCTTGGATGAGGACCGGGTCGAGCTTGATCGGCTCGATCCGGAGAAAGGCACCAAATCCCATCACGTCTAGCCTGGCCTTCTGAAAATCTGGGAGACCCCTGTATGCTGCCACTACTAACTCCCATGAAATATGTGATTTCATCACACTCTGCGCATGCACATGGAATGGAGAAGGGTTTTGTCAAAGGAAAGAAAGAAGGAAAGAAAGGAAGAAAGGAAGAATGAGAAAGAGGGGCAGGAAAGCTCAGCTTACGAGTTACGATTGGGTCTTCTCGCTGAAGTGCCCTTCAAGGTCCGAGAGTTTCCTGGAACTGCTACCGCTGGACCTGCTTCTCTTCGAGAAGTGGGAAGATTCGCCCTCCATCCAGACCTCAGAATTCTGAGTTCCTCCTCTCCCATGAGAGCTTGTACTCTTCGAGTTAGCTCTCGATGTCCCTGGGAGAACAAAAGAGGCAGGTGTTTATAGAAATGGAAGGGAGTGCGAGCCGAAGCTGCCTCCATCACCTTTAATGATAGCCCTCGCAATAGGGCGCCTGCCCTGCGGACCAATGTGTCACTTCACCGCTCACGCAGGGTGAGTGATTGGACGGTGTAATATGACGACGTCCCCCTATGCTGTCTAGGGATGCCCTATCATGTTATGGAGGTCATCCGCAAAGTTTGAAAGATCGTCCAGGAGAAGGGGCCAGAGCCGTCATTATTGGCTTTGACGACAGATTCCCGTGGAAAAATGGTCACAGCAAGACGCGATTCTCCATTTAGGGCGGAGTGTCGGTAGACACATCACTTGAGAACAGTGCAAATGAGAAGAAGCGTAGGGAAGAAGGAACGCACAAGAGAATAAACAAGCAACAGAAAATCAAATCACTCCATTCATAAGTCTACATAAGCTGTCTTAAACAACACAATCATAGAGAGGAGGTGGGTCCACTGGCTCACCAACTCTCGCACTTATCTTCATGCTCGTCCCTCTAGGCGTCCCTCTCCTCTCCCCTGAGGTAAGGGTCCCTCAGGGACCTTCTGGGGTCCCGTACAGCAGCACTCGCCTCGCCTCGTGGCGCCTGCTCAGTAGCGGCGACCCGCTGATGCTCCCCTGGCGTAGCAAAGAAGCCACCCATATGGAGCTGACCGGACTGGCGGAGTCGCGCCCCAAATTCTCGTGCCCTCTCATAGCTTGCCTCCATGCTCTCTAGCCTCTGTCCCATAGCTCGAAGGCCTAGCTGGAGCTCCCTCACCTGGGCCTCCATGGCTCTTCTATCCTCTCTCTCCTTCTCCCTCTCTAGCCTTTCTCTTTCTGCCTCTCTCTTGGCCACCTGGAGAAACACCCTCAACTCTAGGATGTCCGGATGTGGCCTCTCCTCACTGTGACGCCGCAGCTCCGCTACAGTCGCTACCCAAGCATCACACTCCTCTTCAGCCCGAGCCGCGCGGGCCATCGCACTGGCAAGTTGCTCTCGGAGGGAGACAATCTCAAGAAAAGGGGCCGAGGAGCTGGAAGATGCGTCGCCAACCATTCCTGCCATCGCTGCCTGCTGGGCACGCTGGAACAAACATTACAGCCATCGGCTAAGTTCTAAAAAAAAAGAAAAAAGAAAAAAAGAAAAAATGGCTTTACCAGGATCGCTAGTTCCTGTTGGGTGACGGTCAGCTGCCGCCTAACCTCTGCTAGTTGGGCACGCAAGCCGCTGATGTCGCGCGCATCCCCGGATTGGAGAGGTACCACATGACTCTCCCTCTGCTGCCTCAGGAAGTCGGTGCTGTCCTGCATCAGTACGCTCCCTTGCTGTCCAGGGAGGCGTATGCGCCAGTCCTCGAGCTTCGCCTTGCCACGACTCTCCTTCCTGACACGGCTCGGCTCATCATCACTCGCCCATTCATCGGCCAAACCCGGGGTCCTTGCCATGCCCTACATCAAGAAAGGGCGGTCTTACATCAAACAACGAGAACGCGTCTCCTGTCAAGGACGCGTCCATCATTTGAGTGCAACACTCGCCGAACCCTTTTCCCCTCTCACATGGCTCGCTCCAAACTCAAAAGGAATCAAAGAGGAGAGATCGAGGACCTACCGGGACGTGTTCACCTCCCTCCGTGCCATCGGGCCCCTCGGGTCCCTCAAGTGCCTGAAGGGGCCCTTCCTCTTCCATGGACGCCTCTCCGTGCTCTTGCACGTCCCTCCTCGGGCGAGTAGTTCCTCGCCCCTCTCTCCCTTCATCACGATTTGGCCCACCAAACTCCATCGATCGAGAGTGGAAGAAGACGAAGATGGGCGAGCAAATCTCGACGGGAGGCGGGCTCGTTTGCGGGCAAGGCACGGAAGAAGAAGGGCCGCCTGCGCTTTAAATTTGAATTTGAAAGTTAAGACGCGTCCCCGCGCCTAGACGTGCCCAAAAGAGAAAGGAAACAGGATCCCTCCGTGCAAGGTGTAATTCCCTACTTTTCAGGGTAAGGTCTCGTGAAACGTGCCTCGAAAGGACAGGTGCAAGAAAAGAAGCGTGGGAAAGGGAAAGTGCACACAACAAAAGGAACCATTTCATAAGAAAATGGGCAGTCGTACATCATAAAGTGAGAAAGGTGGCGTGTACAAGCAACTCTCTAACTCTCGTTACCGCCCTCCTGATCATCTCTCTCCTCCCTCCTCTGACGGGGGTCCCTAGGGGGCCTCCGCGAACTCTGAGAGGCGGTGCTCGCCTCGCCCTTTGGTGGCACGCTAGCCTCGAAGGCGCTGCGACGCTCCTCGGCCGAGGAGACCAAGAAGCTACCTACAAAGAACGAACCAGACTGACGAAGCCGCGCCCCGCGCTCCTTCGCCCTCTGGTACCGCTCCTCGCTCTCCCGTAGCCTCCCCTCCGCTGTACCAAGACTCACTCGGAGCTCCATCATCTGGGACTCTAAGGCCCTCCTCTCCTCCCTCTCTCTCTCCCTCTCCATCCTCTCTCTCACTGCCTCTCTCCTCGACACCTCGAGGGCAATCCGCAGCTCCAGCACGTCCTGAGGAAGCTCCTCAGCCTCCCGCCGTCGCTCCTCCTCTAGATCCGCTATCCGGGCGTCACGCTCTGCCGCCTAGGCGTCACGCTCCTGCTCGGCACGGACTGCACGAGCCAGGGCATCTCGGATCTCCACAACCTGTCAAAGCCCGCATGACCCGTAAAAGATCGATGAAGGAAGAAGAGCAACTGGAAAGAGAGCCGGGGTCAAGCAAGCACTCACTCGAGCCGCACGGTGGCGCTCGGCCTCCTCAGCCCGGGCCACCACATGCGCCAGCTGCTCCTGGAAGGAAGAGACCTCCGGAGGAGGGCCCCACGAACTGGAACCCGCTCCACCAGCCATCCCGGCTGCCGCGGCCTGATGGGCCCGCTGAAACACAAGAGCAAACGGCAGTCAGAGGCTAAGTATCGAAAATCCAAGTCACAAAAAAATGCATCATACATTGCATAGACTCATCAGGATCTCCAACTCCTGTCGGATGGCTGCCAACTGCTGCCTGGCATCTGCCAGCTGGGCCCGCAGGTCGGCAATGATGTTATCACGAGCATCCTGCATTGCACATAGGATAGTGTCACATGCATATGCATATAAGAAAAGAAAATTCTTCATCTCACACTTACCCCTGCCGCCCCACCGAGGTGTAGACGCTCCCCGTACGTGGCCCAGTACCGTCTCAGGTAGTCGGTGCTATCCTGTACATGGGACACCACTGGGACCCCACCCTGTCGCCAGTCCTGGTACTGTGCAGGGAAGCGCGTACGCCAGTCCACGATCTTTGCCTTCCCCCGGGTCTTCCGCCCGACACGGCCCGGCTCATCTACGTCGACCCACTCCTGAGCTAGCCCCAACGTCCTCATGACCAGCCTGAGCCGCAGCGGCTCGATCTCGTTCAGGCAATGGACCCACATGTCCCGCCCGAAACGAGGACGACCCGCTACGACCCAAGGCTGGCCAGCATTGGCCATGCCCAGGTAGGGCCTCCACACCACCTGCATCGCCACATATGCATCATATTAGTTGTCATTTTACTCAATTGAGTCACATAAAAATAAAAATAATCATACGCATCATACCATAGTCTCGGGATACTCGGTCAGCTCCCGTCGAAGTGACGCCAGCTGGTAGCCGTGTGGTGCCGCAACCATGACCGGCCTCCATCGCCGTGCCAGGGGGACGGCTCTTCTGTTCCTTTGCCTGACTCTTCCCATCGGGAAGTAGTAGTAGCTCCACACCTATATCCATCATACATCATTAGCACGAATAATTGCATATTTAACTACGGTAAAATGCATAAATAAAATATTTACCTGCAGAAAAGGTGCGAAGCCGCTGACTGTCGTCTCCCTCTCTGAAGTCTGGGAGAGATCGACGATCAAGTGGGCGAGTAGGGCTGCTCCCCACGCATAGTCCCCCACTCTATCCAGGTCCGCCAGGATCCTAAGGAAGCGGCAATGGATGCCGTCCCTCTTCGTCCCCAGCAGAAGGTGGCCCAGGAAGAAGAAGAGGAACCTCCGGAGGTCTAGATCCACCAGCTCCCGCTCGCTCGAGTCCTGGGTGAAAGCTGCGCGGGCGTCTCCCTCCAGTCGTGCCAAAAATTCTGCCCCAGTCTCGCTAACCCGCTGGCTCGGGTCAACGAATCTGAGTGCCTCCATAATCTCTACCCGGCCGACTACCCTACTGTCTCTGTCGGTCGCGCTCGTCTCCAGCCACAGCAGGTCCAGGGCCCTCTCTCTGTAGTCGAGGTAGGTGACCCCGTTGACTGCCTCTCCGTCCACTCATAGCCCGGTGATCCGAGCTACGTCCTCCAATGTCGGCACCATGTGCCCCCAGGGCATCAAGAACGCCCGACTCGGCACGTGCCACCGCTCTCTCAAAACCTAGATAAGAGGGAGGTCAAGCCGGAAGGGCTCGATCCTCAGGAAGGCTCCAAAACCCATGGCGTCCACCAGCGCCCTCTGAAGTTCGGTAGCCCCCGGTACGCTGCTATCACTAGTGACTAGCTGATCCGGCTCTTCATCACGCCCTGCACCACAAAATAAACAAAAAAAGGAACACATCAGAGTCATGAATAATAAACAACAACAATGTACATAATATTTATTTATTTGTTTTCTATTTATTTTAAATATATATATATATATATATATAAAGGCGTCCAGACCACTGGACGCTTTCTTTTTTATTTTCTTCATTTTATTTTAAAATAATAATAATAATAAAAATCATTAAGGCGTCCACTTATGTGGATGCCTCCATATTTTTCATTTAATTATTTATATACTAACCCAAAAAATATAAATAAAATAAAAATAAAAAAGAAAAGATGGAGGCGTCCAGGCCCCTGGACGCCTCCTTCCCCTCACACTCTCTCCCGTTCTGAACGCTGTCTCTTGCCCCATTTTACGCCTAATAAAGTAACAAAGTGGAAGTCTAAGGGGTTTACCGGGTCATGCTCATCCTCTCCCGCGTCCTCGGGCCCTTCCAAGGCCAAATGAACCTCCTCCTCCTCCACGACGGCCGCCTCGGCCTGATCCCGCGTTCTCCGCGGACGACGGGCGAGCCGTTTCCGCTTCTCACCACCCAGACTCGCCTCACCACGCTCCATAGGCTCAGATTAAGGGTAGAAAGGTCAAAGAACACGAGGTGGAGCCAGAGAGGAGAGAGAAAGTAGACGAGTTTGTGAGAGGCCGCGTGTGCGGCCTCTTATATATAGAAAAGCCCTCTTGTGGACGAGTCCGGGCACTTGGACGCGTCCCATAAATTTTTTTCCATTTTTTTAAAAAATAATAAATAAATTTTAAAGGCGTTCTAAGAGTTGGACGCCTTCAAAAAAAAATCTTTTTTATTATTAATAAAAATATATACAAAAGGATGAACAAAATTTTTTTTATATAAAAATAATTTTTTAAAAAGCGTCCAGACATTTGGACGCGTTCAAAACAAAAAAAAAATAATAAACAAAAATAATAATAAATTTTAAAAGCGTCCAACTATTTGGACGCGTTCAATATATATATATATATATATATATATATATATATATATATATATATATATATATATATTTGTACATATCAGAAACCAAAAAAAGATGAAAACAAAAAAATGATAAAAAGAGGAAAAGATAAAAACCAAGCTTTGCACATTCCAATCCCAGATTTTATTCCATCAGAAAGCAGAGTGAGCTACATCAGGGGCTTAGGCGCTTTAGGCCTTAACTTCCCCAGTTCGGTTACATAAGTTCTCCACAGCTCACATTCTTCCTCCACATGCGCTAATGCCTTTCCCACAACACTTGTCTTCCAGGGTGCTTTAATGGCCTTCGCTTCCTTCGCATCCACTTCCGTGCCCAGCTCCCTCTTCTTCACAGGAACGATGCCGGTTAACAGTGGGAACGAGTGGCGTGGAATGCCGATCTGGAGGTAGCACCGATACACGTTGTAAAGAACAAACTCAGTCGCGCCGATCAGTTGGAGTTCAGCTCCAGGAGAAGATCTCATGAGGAGTTCAAGTGAGAGTAGACATGCCGGTGCACAAGTGAAGAAGCTTTGTGTCATGGTTCTGAAGTGAGACCGCCAGTCTTCACATTTCTTCAGCCACGGAACACGGTTCGCTACAGTGCCACCAAAGCCTAACACATCGGCTATGTGATGAAGGGGACTTTGTTGGAAGAGCTTCGAAGCAGTTGGCATTCCCTCACGGTGGTCAAATTTGAAGTTCAAATCAACCTAGCAATTTAGAAGAAGTGCGCAACCGAAAGGAGGCTTACCCGTGCTGGAGACAGTAAGGCCACTGTAAAGGTAGGCGAGGACGGTGGGTCCCACCCTCTTTCCACTCCAAATCCCGCAGATGGCACTCAATTGGTCTTCTTCCACTATGTTATCGGTATAAGAGAATAAGAGAGCACCCGCCAAACAGATGGTAAACCCCTTCATGATTCCTTCCAAGTGGTTATCATCTGGTGACCCTCTCAGGGCATCCATGACCCATTCTGCGAGCTTTTGTAGATCAATTCCCTTTTGAGTCCGGACCTTTCTAGCAGCACCAGACGGCATGAAGCTTCCGAGGACACTCTCGGAGATCACCCTTGTCAGCATCCGCATAACCTTTATCCTCCCGTCACTCTTGAATTTCTTCAACCCGAGCAGAAGTTCCACCTCCTCAAGAAGAATGGTTGCCTCGAAGGTAGGGAAGATGAAAGAGTGAGTCTGAGGATGCCAGATCTCCACTAGTGCACCCATGGCCGCCCAGTCCATGCGAATCCTCTCATAGTGTTTGGCATGAATGAGGAGCCCCTGAAGATGTCACCTCGAGAGTATGGCCCTCATGCCAATGGAGATGTTGGAAGTTAACTTTGAAAGCCACGGCAGTTTGGAAAACTTCCTCGGGCCGGGGAAGAGTGGATACGGCTGAAGAGAAGAAGAAGAGAGAAAAGAAGTGAAAAGAGAGTTCACGCGGAGAATTTAAAATAAATCAACTTACCATATGCGACTGGATCATCCCACTTAAATGACCTTCGAGGTCGGAAAGTTGCCTGATCTTGCTGCTAGGCCTGCTCCTCTTCACAGGGCGGGAAGACTCTTCTTCCATCCTGGAAATCCCTAGATTATCCTCTCATTCTCCTCTTGGGCTTTCAAAGCTCTCCTTGGTGCATTTGGTTGAACTAGCATAAGGGGGGTACTAATAGGAAAGGAGAGGCGCTACATGATGAAACACGTCACATCAGTGGTCAGTCGTTAGGGTTTTGTCTGGATCTCCTTGTACTGTGGTGCGATTCTGTTGTGATTCTGTTGCTTTCTGATGTTATTAATCTATGCTGATCTGTGCAGGTTTTGCTAACGAACGTCACTATCCCATCTTGTGTACCACCATTCGGTGATTGGTCCCACCATGTCATGCAGCATATTATATGATATCTACACTATTAGAGCATGTCAAGGACCTTGCGACCCGAACGAATCTGGGGTTTTTAGTTCCCCTTCAACAAAAATGGTAATGATTCCGGCAGAATTTGGGTTGTACGGATAGGCCGTTAATTTGTGGTAGCGTGGGGACGACGGTTCCGTTCAGTGAGTTGGTGCGTGGATAAACGGGTCCCGGCTCAGTATCATCTCACCGGATCGATATCCTGACCCATTCTTAACAAGTTGATAATATTATCCTTGACTATTTTCTATTTTAGTTTGTTTTAAATTTTCTTTAAACCCAGCATACATTCATATAGGACCTTGAGTTTTATTGCGGAAGATCATTCAAAGTGATTCGATTGTGAAAGCCGCTGTGCTCAAATCCTTACAAATATGAGATATTCCACTCCGAATAAAACTCGGAGTTTTCTTGAGACGGCCCTACGCTTCTCTTCCAAAGGAGACCCTTGATTGGACAGACCCTCAGATATTCCTTTACTTTTTACCCTGTTTGACCCACCTTGGCTGCAGCACTTTCACATTGGCTGGTAACCGCTCCCCAAAGGTGAAACATACATGTTGACGACCCAGGTACTTCCACACAGAGAAGTTGGTCTCCTTTATTTTCGTGCCTGAGCGCACATCTCCCTTGTTTGATCTCTGTCCAAGCAATCGTCAAATTTGGAAGACCTTCTTCAAGGTCACCTTAGTGAAACTACGGGAAAGATTCCAAACAGTAATGTCAAAAGCGTGTCTCATCACACCTTGGCATCAACTTTTCACTCCATTCCCACTCCATTTCACCTCACTTCAATACCATTCTATTACGTGTCACTCCCTTGTAAAGCAGACGCCAAGGCGGGGCAGCTGTAGACACGCTATTTCTGACATCCCCTGAGAAAATCTCATATTACTATATGACGCCCCGTTGTGGCTTTCGCATTCTGAATCGCTTAAAGTGCTTCCTATTGTTGAGTCTTCTTTCATCTTTTGAGTGGGTAACGTAACGCTTCTTCGGCATCTGAAAACTGCTTCGTTACGGAAATCATGTGGCATTCGGACGGCATCGCCACCAATCGGACGCATCAGAAGATTCCGGAGACAGGAAAATCTCTGACGGACGGCTGCCGACGCCCTTTCGGGGGAATCTGGGGGGTCTTCATGGAGGCGTCCAGGCCCCTGGACGCCTCCATGAGTTTGAAAATATATAAAAAATATAAAAAATAAATAAAAATTAAAATCATGAAGGCGTCCAATTGTCTGGACGCCTTCATCAATGACAAAATATTAAAAAATGAAAATAATAAATAAAAAATATATATTCTTGAAGGCGTTCAAGGCGTTGGACGCCTCCTTTTGAGGCGTCTAGATGCCTGAACGCCTTCATTATCCGGCTCCGGGCGCCCCCGATCCGGCGATCGATTTGTCGTTTTGAGAAAAAAATCGAAACTTGGAGGCTTCTAGGAGCCTGGACTCCCCCATACTCCGCATCAGGACAATCCCAGCACGCCGCTCGATTTGATGTCTCAGAAAAATCCAAGAATAAAAGGACGTCCTGCCAGCTAGACGCGCCCACTGGTGGGTCACGGGTGCCCACCGAAACCACGAGCTTTACCCACTGTCTACGGTTTTCGACAAAATTCCGGTGGGCTTTTATGAAGGCATCCACTCTCCTGGACGCCTTCATAAAAAGTTAAAAAAATAAAAAATAAAAAATATATTAATTTATTGATGGAGGCGTCCAGGGTCCTGGACGCCTCCATCAGTCCGCCCTCTATAAATAGCAAACCCCCCCCCCTCCGTCCGAGAGAGAGCTTTTTAAGAGGTCCGACAGGCTGCTAGAACCCAGAGGCTGCCGGATCCTTTTCTAACCCGTAGGTTCTTTTCAGGAGGAGGTTCCGCCGGCTTCCCGGGTGCCCGTGCTCGCAGGAGGAAGGCCGCCTTCGTCCACCGTGCTTCCACGTCGTCCCTACGCTGCCGAAGCTCCACCGGATCTCACCATCGGCACATCCAATAAGCCAACTATCTCCTTTTTTTCGTAGTTCTTTTGTATTCATCATCCTCCATTCTTCGTCTCCCTTCATAAGGGAATCTTATACTTTTGCATAACTCCATTCATCATTGCATTTCCCTCCTACTCGTGTCTGAGAGGGGTTTAAAACCACAGCAACCAGGTGTGTGTCCTGCTACGATTTCATCATTTTCATTGCAAGGGATTGATACTACACTGCCATTTTCTAATTCCGTTTATTTACTGTCTGTTGTTTTGCAAGGGTAACTAAAGAAAGCCCTCTCCGTCGGCCGGCCGAAGGGGGAGGAAGAAGCAACCCGCCACTTCCTGCTAGTGAGGTAGGCGCGATCATTTTCTTATTTTGGGGTCTTTGACCCCTGGCGATCACATCATAATCTCGAGGCCGCGGCGAGTCATTTCCCGTAATGGCCATTTGAATTTCTGTCTTTATATTTTTATACTGCTTTTATATCTGCCATACTCTCGAGGCCGCGGCGAGTTACTTCCCGCAATGGCCATTTAAATTTCATCATTTATATCTTGTCATATTCTCATCTACTTATATTCTCGAGGCCGCGGCGAGTCACTTCCCCAATGGCCGTTTAAATTTCCGTTCTTTATATTCTCTCTATATTCTGTTATATTCTTATCTGCTCATATTCTCGAGGCCGCGGCGAGTCACTTCCCGCAATGGTCGTTTGAATTCTGTCCTTTCTTTTATATATCTTGAATTGCTTCTATATCTGCTATACTCTCGAGGCCGCGGCGAGTCACTTCCCGCAATGGCCGTTTCAATTCTTGCTATTTGATTTCTGCACCATTCCCGTCCCCCCGAGGCCGCGGCGAGCCACTTCCCTTTATGGCCGTTTAATCCCCATATTTTGTTATATTGCATCTGTCCCGCATGCCCCGCCGGAGTAATCTCCCGTGGTGGCCTCTCTCCTCTCCTCTCTTATTTCTGTGTTACAGCAAAGCAAAAAAAAAAAGCAAAACAAAACAAAAACGCGAGCCCTCGCACTCCGCATCATTCCAACCGCGTGACGTCGCTCACACGCATTATAAAAAGGGATGTGCTGATCATATCCGAAGTTTCGACCGAAGCGGAATGGGTAGTATAGTTCTAGCAGCAGATTATCCCCCTCCCTGAACACCACCACGCTTGGGCGAATAGATAACACCCAGTCCCTGAGCTCGGGCTCCAACAGTGGGCGGACCACATTCTCCTGGCTGATGGGGTGGACGTACTTCTCCACCTGATCGTCTTTGCACTCCCTTTTATTATTCACCAGGGGGATCGAATGTGCGACCAATGTCTAGAAGTGAATGGGGCCGGCCGCGTCCCGTGGGACTGTCGTCAACCGGCCCCGAATATCATACAGCCGCTGGGAGGTAGAGCCCGGCTCCGCGCTTGCAAACTCCAGCATTCGCGGTACCAGTCCCCAGTCTTGAAGAGTGCGTGGGGTGAACTCCGGAAACAGCGAGCAAACCCACGCATTGAAGAAATGCAGTGGGCATACGTATCGGGCCTGCCTCGGGAATTGATGGGTGCTGATGTCCCCCAGTGCCTTGTATATCAGGCAAAGAGCTGCCGGGCCCAAGGACAACTTGATCGCCCACGCCATTTGACACGCTAGGTAGATTACGTCCGGTCGAATAACTGTCTCGTCCCCATATGGCATGGCAAATGAGCACAGCCAGTACGTCAGGTATGCGGCACAATGCGTTGGCGGGTCGATCCCCATCGGATTGGGGCCACTCCGGCGTCCTCTAGAGGGGATCTTCACATCAGTCTTGGGCTTGGCGCGCTTCTTGCGGGCAACAGCGGTGCCGATGCATTGAAACTCCTCGTACTGTTTCAGCCCATCGTAAAAATACTACAGCCACAAGGTCATGCAGACCCTCTTCCAGTCTCCACGGGGAGGCTGCTTCCCACCGTGTGCCAGTTGATACAATTCCCGGTACGCCTTCATCAAGTACCAGTATGAATACCCAAGGGAATAATAGCCGTCCCCCTTGGTTTCATCTTTGATCAGGTTGGGGAGGCAGACCTCTTCATAAGGCTCCCCGTCAATGGGTAAGCCACTCAGCTGACTGAGGCTCCACAAATCCAGTGAAGTCTTGCCTTCTGCCGTGTAGAAGGTGTTGGTCTCTGCACTGAAGACTTCTATCATACCGCAACAGAGATCTTTGGAGATGGGGTAGCTATAGCGGGAGGCGTAGACACTGTGATAGATGCCAGCCCGGATCAATATCGGAGCATAGTTGAATAGCACATACTTTGTGAACTCCACAGCTCTTTCCCGAAAAGTGTGCGCATCTTGAAGCCTCAAATCTCCAAACCAACCCAAAGCCAGCTCGTGTTTGGAGCGGACGGCCATGTAGTCCAACAGAAACGGCTCTTCTCTATACCACCACTTTAGCGGGGCCAAGAACAAACCAAAGTGGGGTTGCTCGCCCTGGACCCGCCCAGCGGCCATGTCCCACTTCGCCGGGGTGAATTGAGGTGCTCGCAGCAACTTATCCTTGGTCGGTAGCACGGCCTCGAGCCCTAATACTGGCTTCCATTCTTGGGCTTCTCCCACCAAGTACATCGGGATGCTTCTGGGGACGCTGTACAATAAGCTGTCCCGGGTCCGCAGAATCACGTGCTCAACATCCCTCACGACCGGGAGTGCTCGCCCCTCCCGAGAGCGAAGGTGCTTCAGGAAGCGGACGAGGTGCCTGTCCTTTGGGAAGTCTTTCCGATACTTGCCAGCCCCGTCGAAAGTGAAGCGATTCTCGACCCGGGAAAGCTGGTGGAAATCCATCGTCTCGGTGTCAGAACCCGATGATTCAGCCAATGCCGCTATTTCTGCATGCTCCCAGTCCAAATCTCCCACGTTGAGCCACGTGACGGCTGGCACCGGAGGTGGGGGAACAAGTCCGGCACCGACAGTAGCGGGAGCAGAAGAACCGCTTGGGGCAGCCATTTACCTACAAGGTGCAACAAACGCAAGATTAGAACAAGCCACGGGTGAAAAGAAATGAAAACTATAAGGGGGCTCTACTACAAGTAAAGTGAATAAGACGCTGCCAATTTCTGATAAAATTTCGGTAGAGTTTCCCCTAGGCTAGAGGCGTAAGGGAAAACACGGGTGCGTGTCCACAAGGAGTGACGGCCCCAACAAAGTCACGGTGGGACCCAAGGGGCAACACCGGAAGTCCTTCGGTTGAGGTCCTTTCTTCTCCCCTTCGCCGGTACGCCCCTGGCAACTCTTCGCCGGCACACCTTCGAGTGCCCTCCCTGGCACACCTCCTAAAGTCTTTGCCGGCACAGCCCTGTGCTCCTCCCCGGCACAGCCTGAGCACGCCTTCGTCGGCACGGCCCCAGAGCCCTCCACCGGCACACCCCCCAGCGCTCCTCCCTGGTACGCCCCTGGGTGCCCTTGCCCGGCACACCCATGCGGCCCTTCCCCGGCACGGTCCCAGCGCCTCCACCGACACGCCCCCAGCAGCTGCTACCCGGCACTCCTTCGGTGAGGCTCCAGCTCGGCACACCCCGTGCCCTGCTTCGCCCGTCACACACCCCGTGGGTTCTGGCCGGCACACCCTGGACGCCTTCTATCCGGCACACCCGGAACCCCCTCGACCGGCACACTTCGGCAACCCTCGCCACGGCGACACCGGCGACGCCTCACTGGCTCTCTAGAGAAGAAGGAAGAAGAAGGAATAGGGAGAGGAGGAGGAGCAAAAGAGAAGAAGGAAGAAGAAGGAAGGGGAAGGAAGGGGAAGGGAGGAGCTTAGGGCTCTGCCGCTCCCCGGACGGCAAAGGGAAGAAAAGAGAACAAGAGAGGGAATGGGAAGAGGAGGAGGAGAAGAAGAGAAAGAGGAGGGCCCCTCCCCGGCGGTCCCCTCACCACGGTGATGGCGACGACAACGATGACGACGGCCTCGACGACAGCGTTCGGCAGGGAAGAAGAAAGAAGAGGGGGGGGGGTTCGTCCGCTGAAGAGAAAGAGAGGGAAGGGGGGAGTTCAAACGAGGAAACGGGGGTGGCCCGTCTGTGCCACCCCCCGTCCCCTTTTATAGGGGCGATCAAAAGAGAAAAAAAAAAAGAGAAGAGAGGAAATAAGTAAAGAACAAAAAGAAGAAGAGAAAAAAAGGGAAAAGAGAACAGAAAAAGGAAAGAAAAAGGGGGGGAGAAGGAAATAAAAGAAAAGAAGAGGAAGAAAATAAAAAGAGAAGAAAAATGGATGAGATAAAAAGAAGAAAAAGAAAAGAAAGAAGAGAAAGAAAAGAAATAAATAAATAAATAAATAAATAATATATATATATATATAATATCCGCATATATAGTTATGGCATACGAGGATACGCAAGCGCGGACAACAAATCATAAGCCGAGACCATCGTCCTCCCCGGACGTCAAGGCCTCAACTGCAACTCCGATTAATCAACACACCCACGGACACCGCCCGACTTATCCTTCGCCCGTGCTACCCATGGGTGTGGGGCATTTGTGGACGTGTGAAATTGCACGTCCATATGTCCAGACCAGTCCAGCATCAACAATAATTTCAAATGAAGAAACCGCGGAGAAGAAGGTTTATCCGGCCTCTCTGAACAAACACACACTACCGTGAAGCCGTCTCCGGAGTCACGAAAGCAAAGAGAAACCAACCCTCGGGAAGCTCACCATCCATGGGCCCCGAAGAAAATCAAATAAACCACGGCTCGTGCTCGTAATGGGCTGGAACGTGTCTCAATGGCGTGCTTTTCAGTCCTCAACGGCACGCCCTAGTGCCTTTTATTCAGCGGCACGCCCCAGCCAATGCCTCCGCAGGCACATCAGGCGGTCCTTCAGCAGCACACCCTTGCCTCCCGCTCAGCGGTACGCTCCCGTGCCCGTTCAGCGACACACTCCTCTAGCGCTCAGCGGCACACTCAGCCAGGGTGCTTCAGCGGCACACCCAGTTTGGGTGTCTTCACCGGCACACGTTGCCAGCCCCTTCAACGGCACGCCTGCAAGCTCCTCCAGCGGCACATGTCGCCAGCCCCTCAGCGGCACACTTCTTCAGTCTCTCAGCGGCACGCCCTGGTGGGGCCCCAGCGGCACGCCCTGGCGGTCTCTCAGCGGTACGCTTGCTGTGCCTGCCAGCGGCACAACGTCCCGGCTCCCCAACGGCACGCTGAGACTTGCCTTCAACGGTGCATCCGACAGACGAAATCCAACGTCCATGCCCTAAAGATCCTTGGCGCGTAGTGGGCTCGCTGAGGTGTCGTCCAGGGAGGAAGACATGCCGCCTACCTCCTGCCACCGAAGAAGGGGAAGTCAAATTCCCATTAAGGCCGGTCACTTCCCGCCTCCGCCGTTCATGTTCAAAGGCTCCCGCCCGTGGGAGTATAAAAAGCCTTCCTCTCCGGCAAACAACAGACACAACCACAGAGACACAGAAGACAGAGACAGAAGCGCTCCACAGAGAAGAAGAAGAAGAAGAAGAAGAGAAGAAGAGGAAGGCCCTCTGGCGACCACCGGCGAAGAGAGAGAGTAAGAAAGAGAGAGAGAGTGAGGGAGCGTGAGTGTGAATGTAGTGCAGGGGAGGGGGAAGAGCGGGGTGCCATCGCCCCTGCTTGACCATAACTCCCCCATTTCTTTTCCTCCGTACCTTCTTCTTCCCCCCATTGTTGTATCTTCTACCCCGGTGTTTCGAAGTGTACATGGCTGGTTTATGGCCCTTTCTCTTCATGAATGGAAATTTCTCCCTTCTTGGATTTCTTGCTACCGTGTTTGATTTATGCCCGGATGTGTGCATTTGAACCCTTCTTCCTCTTCCTTCCGATGGTTTGGTCCCCAGTGTGGGCGTTCTTCCCCTCTGTCATGGTCCTTTTCATGGGATTCCTGGCCTTCACCCTCGCCCATCCGCCTGAAGGGAGAGGCCCCTCCTCTTCTTCTGAACACCCAACCACCAACACCACCATTGGCCTTCCTCCCTTCTCCAGCCCCAACCTACCTGGCCAACCCTCAGCCTTCATTCCCTCAGACCAGCCCTTCCCCGGCACAGCCTCTCTGGCCGGTACACCCTTGGCCTTCTCTTCCCCAGCACAGCCTCTCTGGCCGGTACACCCTTGGCCTTCTCTTCCCCGGCACAGCCTCTCTGGCTGGTAAACGCTTGGCCTTCTCTTCCTCGACACAGCCCCCCAGCGGCACACCCCGACCTCTCCTAGCCCGGCACGCCCTTTGAGTCTCTCTGACTGGCACACTAATCCCCAATCCCTCCTCCTTGCCTGGTGCACTCCCTAGCCAGCCCTAGAGAGGTCTCCGGTCCGTCGTTTCTTCTAGGCTCCTCGAAGTTTTATCAAAGGTGTTGTCGCCCTTGGCACGCACCTCTAATTGTCGGGTTCCGCCACTACATGTGGGCGCGTTCCCTTTATCTCCCTTACCACTCGGGTCAAGGGGAGATGCTACCGAATTTTCGTAAGAAACGATAACGTGTTTAAAGGCAAAAGGAAGCAACAAATAAATGGAATAATAACATGTTAAAGGTCTAAAGGAAGCAACCGACCAATGAAATGAATGACGGTAAAACGCTTCAACCAAGACAAGGGGACCACAACCAACAACATGAAAAGAACCGGACCGAATGTCAACTAAGCAACTCGAACTTCCGGCCTGCAGGAGGGTAAGAAGGGAAATGGCTAAGAGGGAAGGAAGAGAAAACCTACGCAAACCGCTTGAAATCAAGAGAGAAAAGAAAAGGAAAAGAGATAAGAATGAAGGAGGGGTGGGCCCCCCTTTCAACCCTTCTGTGGTACACCTCCATTCCCTTAGCCCAGTACGCCTCCCCAGTCTCCCTTGGCCGACACACTTGGGCCCATGCTTCCCCGGCACACTCGGCCAGGCCCATCGCCGGTACACTTCCCATCCTCTACCCGGTACGCCCGCCAACTCCCTCCCCGGCACACTCTCTTTGCGCTTCTCCGGCACACCCTAACCTACCCGTTACACCCTCCAGCCCCCCTCTCCGGCACGCTCTCCCTATCTTTGTCGGTACGCCCCTCTTAGCCCCCAACAGCCCACTCTTCCTTCCAAAATAAAAATATATATAAAAATATAATGATAATGATAATAATACTAATAAAAGAAAATAACAAAAATCATGATAAATAAATAAACATGAACGCATAATAAATAAACAAAAAATGTGTGATATATATATATATATATATATATATACACATAATAATAAAGAATAATAATAATAAGTAAACAAATAGAAAAAGAAATCATCTAGAATAAATGCATAAATGGAAATAAACAACACAATATATATATATATATATAAAACCAAAACCCCAGATAATAAGAAAATGCAAAGGCCCACACTGCAGCCCCATCTCTCTCCGTGACCCGATGCCAAAGGAACAGTAATGCCGCCCTCGCAGGCCGGATCCGAGTCTTGGGAAGTATCCCAATAAGGCCACGACCCGACCTTACCTTGGGCCGACATTCCGATTAAACCGGACCCGACTCTTAGGCCGGACCCTTTACGACCTACCATTGAAATCGCCGTGTACTCGGTAGGCATTTGAACGGATTCATTTCGGTTTCCATCGAGTTTCCATTGTGGACCTTCTTCTGAATATGAAAAGGTCCGTGAGCGACCGACATGGCCAATGGCTCCTATCCCGATGCGGGTCTTTAGTGTGATTTGTTCCTCTCTATCCTCGCGCAGTTAGTTTTAATTCTTTTAGGCCGCATGTCCCCTAATTTCGGTAATTAATCAAGGGTGTTCCCTCATATGGGGGATGTAAATGACGTCGTGACCTTTATGGCGCGGCGGGATTCGATCCCGACACGAACTCCACAATCCTCTGACGAAGTCAGATCGAGCACACCATAGGCTTCCCTGAAGTCTGAGTAAATCGTCACTTTGTGACTAGCACGCCCACACACTTAATAAACCAATAAACGAACTACAATAACCAATCGATCAAAAAGTGTGTCCACAGGGGATTCGGTCGACCGGAGGTAGGTGGTCGGTCGACCTAACTTTTACAGGTGAATTTTCAGGCAGCACTACCAATTTCGGTCGACCTAAAGCTACAGTAAATTCAAGACTTTCAAATTTCAGCCCCAAACTCCATTGCAACCCTTCCAAACTCTGTGGCATCAAACTCCTTTGATCTTGTTTATATTAAGGATCTTAATCCCGCAAAATCATAAGAAAAAAATGATTAGAACTTTAGCTCAATAATCCAAATGATAAATGCATGAAGTATATACATGAAACCCATGTTCAAGGCGCATACGAACACTTTGAACCACAAATGTTCTAAGCTAAAGATCGAAGGATATTTCTATGCATGTGAACAAGGTATGAGCAACTTGTAACCATAAAGAAAGTACAAAAGACACATACATTAAAATCCATCTTCAAGGTGCATAAGAACTCTTTGGAAAAATATGTTTATCCTCATCAAGGAAACAAGTTCATATAGCAATGAACTTTATGCATCAAGTGCAACAAGAGTGGCATTGTAAAACCAAAATCCACATGAACGATGTGATTGAATTTAACACAAGTTCTCTTCACAGAACCATGAACCATTTGCATCTAAATGACGCTTACGAAACATGGGGTCGACACCATCCTTTGATAGGTCGACACTGTGAAAGGGCATGAAAGCCTATGCTAAAGTTCAACATGAGAAAATGAATATCATTCAATGTGAGAGTTTCAATCAATTCATTTCAGCCACCATTTTCATGAGGAATTCAAACTATGCATCTAGCATAAGAATCTTATGAAGAATATACATGAAAGAACCAAGTGAATATATGCAACATGGATAGCACAAGGGACTGGGACGAGATTGAATGTTTAAACACAAAAACCAAGTATTCCTTAGGGTCTAATCAATATTACACCACATGTCAACCTCTTTCCACCAAGATTCACATAAATAGATATTACCATGCATCCCTGTGATTTGTAGGTGTCTTCCAATATTCTGTCTCCTGTAAAAGACAATGTAGAACATGAGATCTACATTGATATCAAAATCATGGATTATGAGTGATAACAGGTCCTTAACTAGACACATAAGCATATGCATAGAGCTTCTACTCATAACCATCCACGAGCTTATATGCATGTCTAGCAATATGGAAAAAATCAATCTCAACTATGAAGACTTGCTCAAGAGCACAACGACTCAATTGAAATACATGCAAGCATAGCAAAGCTCATGAATACACACTGACATTAACCGCATATGCAAGCAGACACAAAGTTATTTATAAGGTTAGTTATTATAAAAAACATAACCATATGTAAGGCACACTTCATGACCCCACACACATCAATCTCCCCCTTTTTGATGACGACAAACTTTATGAATACTTTATGAATGACATGACAAACTTTATGATTCAACATAGCCATACACACATATCAGAAATCTTTCCCCCTATCAATCACAGATAACCATCATAAATCTTTCTCCCCCTTTGACATTATCAAAAATGGGAGAAAGGCAATTAAGTTCAAATTCCAGCATGACATATTGAAGAAGCAATAATAGTCCACTTCAAAAATTTAGATGAAGTAATAGCAAATCATGGACAAGAAGTTGACATACCAATTGCTGATTATCGAGATGGGAAGATGAGTAGACTTGATACCAACAAATCAATATGATTCCAATACAGCAAGTGTTAACAAATCTGATGTCATTCAATGCCTACAAACTATTGAGCAAGTATAAAACATTTGAAGTCCATTCATTTTTTTAATTTAATTGGTTTTCAATTTTTTTTAAAATTTACTTTTGAAAAGAGACATGAGTCTCAACACATACAAATGAGTTTCTTTGATTTTCAGATTTTTAGTTTTCATGTGAAATGCATGAAGCAAGATGCGAACAAATGAGGACACATAATGATATGCATGTAATGCAACCAAACAGAGACATGTATATGTATATGCAACATATCTCCCTCTTACTAATTGAAGAAGGAGATGGGTATAAGAAAAGCGCATGAGAGTCATGATAACCGGAATATTCATATATAGCACCTAGGAGGTTGTGCAATCACATATGACAATCATGCTGTAGTCAATGCAATCAATCAATTTTCTGAATACATATTAAATCAAATTACCAAGAGTGTGAGTGAATAACATGAAAATCAACTATAACCATATGGATATTCAGATTTTCAAAACAACACAATGAGAGATTATACAGGCTGCATTTCAATTTATGAGAATAGCGTATTGGAGGCTACGCTCTACCTCATCAAATTTTAACAATAAATTTTTTAATAAATTTAGAATTTTTCAAAGAATGATCAGGTTTAAATAATTCCTTTTTACGCGAGGAGACACATGGAGCTCATGCCAGAATCCCCGTTACTCAGAATATTGAACCATTTCATTTCATTCTGAACATATGTACTTTAGTCAAACACCTTTTAGAAATGAACCACATCACGTCTCAGGTGACGTGCATCCAATTTACTTAGTGAGACCAAGTATTGCTCTACCATTCATTTTCATTTCAGATTTTTCCAACAAAGATAGGTAGGCAACTTTTTCCTCAACGGCCTCTTCAACATACATGCAGCAAGTTTAATATCTCTAGAGTGTTGAAAGAAAATTCTTATATCCTTATGGTTAACACTCATTTTCACATTATGTGCAAGATGTGTATGAATTTGATTCAGCATGTATACCGAAAGTATCATGACCACATAACAGTACAACTCCCCCTAAATAGATGCAATTATGAAATATGAACTCCCCCAGAGTGTATGACATGAAACACTCCAATAATGACTCAAATGTAATATTATTTATCAAGAAAGCATAAGGTCATAGAAATTCCAAAGGATGGGGGTGAATAATTAACATATATAAGCATGCAAGCACACATTGGGAGTTTATGCAATATGCAATGCAAAATGAAAAGATATGCAATTTTAGTTCTTGAATTGTTGGCCCCAAAGATATGCATGCTAAAAATGCCAACTCTAAAGATAATTAAATATTTTATATTTAGAGCTGTTGGCACTCAAAATATGATCGTTGGCGACCAAGCCGCAAAGACGAATGATACGGCCCACTGAAGCACAGAAGCCGATGAAGAACAACCTGCTAAACACTTCTCGAGCTGCCAGAGCCTCGAGTCACCTGGAACGAACACCGGGGGCTTCACCTCAGGAAAGCCGAGATGAATCCATAAACAACCGGCAGTGCGACCAAGCCTGCCTAATGATCCGGCATCGACTCCGTCGTGCCGCTACTTTGCACCCGTCGCCCGACCAAGGACGACAGTCTACCCAGTGGCTCGCCACCTGAATGAAGAATCTCCTGAGGAGGAAGAACGCCGTCGGCCCTTCACAACAAGGAACCGAAGCCTCTGTCAGCAGAAGGTCCCGATCACCCGACGCGGGTTCGGCTTCTCGCCATAGTGGGCCCGTTAGTGGCCGAATGGTCGCCAGTCAAGATAGAATTATCTCGGATGCCATACCATCCCATAAGGAAGCTTTGAGAACGAGTCGGGCTGAGCCGGAAGCACAAATCATAGTGTTGAAGGCCGTGTCAGCGGAAAACCCACGTGCTTAAGCCAAACACACACATGGAGTTTGGATTAAGGCCACACATCGTGCCGAGAGCTTCGTCAACGCCCCCGTCAAGGTTTTTCAAGGACCGCAGCGAGAGGAATGGCCAACGGTGACCTCCAGAATCATCCGTGGACTCGCCGATTAGCCCCCGACAACCGAACAAGGTTGATACGGCGCCCCACTTCACCGGCGCCCCCCTGAAACGACGCCATCACAACCGACACGCAAATTCAGCCCCTGGAGGCCCCTTAAACCGGCGCCGTGTTGCCCGGCGCGCTCCTCGCGACGCCGTATTAGCCTGCGGTTATATAAGAAATACTTGGTTCGACCAAGTAAAAGGAGGAGAAGAATTAAGAAGGCAAGAGAGAACAGACAGGGACGAGGATAGAAGAGCAAAGGGAGAGTCTCCACCAATCATACTCAGCCGAGGGGAGGGTTTCTTGAGGAGAAAGCTTCTTCCTCTAAGGGCTTTTCTCTTGTCACCGTCGTCCTCCGCTTTGCACAAACCTCCCGTTGCCGGAGAAGGATACTGTCTGCTTCCCTGTTCGTCTAGGTGGGTCGTCGTGTTTCTCCCGTCGATCCCTCTTCGTTTGGTTTTCCTCTCCGTGTAATGTAAGTGAGAGGGGGGGTGGCGATGATATAAGCCTACTCCCTCTCCTCACCACCTCTGATGGTCTCCCTCTTCTCTTGTGACTTTTTCTCTCGTCTAATGTTAATGGCGACCGTGCGACAACGCCGGCGGCGATATATAAACTTGTAATCCTTCTCTTATTTGTGGAATGAATGAATGCTTGACTACGCGAATGAGTCTTAGTCAATGTTCTTCTTCTTCCTCTGCATCATCTCTTCTCGTCCGTGCTCTGTGTTTTCTTTCCGTGGTCGGTGAGACGGCGGCGTGCAACAGTTCCGGCACCGGAATGGGCTTCATACATGTGTGCACCCCCGCTCATCGCGCACTGAATGGGCTATGTATAGTTGCGCTCAGCGCCATTACAGCTTATCCACTCGTTCATCTTCCCTCTGCTCCTGCGTGTAATCGTTTCCTCGCACACACGTTTCTGTACCCGTCTTCTCCGGCGCCAGACATATGCCCTCGGGTTCCATGGGCTACAGTAACAACCCCCCCTTCCCCGGGGCTTTCCTTCTGACGACATATGCTATGTTATTTTTCTCTCTTGTTCTGTGGGTTTGGTGATTGGGGGTGTACTTGTGTGCCTACCCTTGATCACCTCTGTATGAAGTCGATACCCCACTCTCCTCTTCGCACTGTTTGATTGTCCAAGAGGGGGTTGTGGTCGTCGTCTCCAGAATATAGATGCCTACCTCGTGGGGATCATGAGGCGCTTGTGGGGATTGCATCCGGGTCCACGACCTTTCTCTGTGAACGGCGAAACCCATCACCCTATGGTTCCCAGTATGTGTGCCCCACGAGTGCTAGCACGCCGTTCAACCAGATGCATCATGAGCCATGAGTCTCATCTCTTCTGTTCACAAATCAATATTCAGGGATTCGATCATGGACATTGATCTCGTCTAGTGCCCGGGGAAGGGGATCATCCCCCCAATCTCTCATCCTAATCACTCGGTCTATAGGAAATCATCTGTTAGTGATGAGTTTCCCTGCGGACTAATGAGTGTACAGTAACATGGGTTAATCCCAACACAATCAAATCCACAGTCCTTGATGGATTTTGTGGTGGCCGTGGGATGTGTGCCCTTCGTAGGCTAGCCCTCGATCGGGGTTTCCTTCCCTCTACCGGTCGTCCCGATTCGAGCGTTGAGTCAACTCGGGTCGCGTGCCCCTCGTAGGCTAGCCCTCGGGGTTTTCGCTCCCATCATGAGTCGACTCATCCGTTCACTTCCACCCATGGACTTGGTGCCCCTAGTAGGCTGGACCTCGGGGTTTTCCTTTCCATTTGGGTTTGCCGGCCGCTGTTGTACCACCCGGCTTTTAGGGGTTGCTCCGCTTTGTGAGTACTCCCGCTTCTCCCCGACAAGTCCTCCGGGACGGGGAGATGCTTCCGAATTTTCGGCTCGAGCGAGTTAAATAAACTGTTCAATAAATGAACTTAATAAACTTGCCTCATTCGGAGCGATCGCCGCGCTCGAGTATGAACCTCGCGCGAGCCTGTGACTCGACTTCCAGACGGCCCGGGGCCTATCCGTTGAATAACTTACTCAATAAACTTCCAAAATCTTCCAGAATGTTTTAATAAGTCTAAAATGAAATCAATAAAACCTCGGTTTTCGCAAAATAGGGCTAAACCGGCGCCGTCGACACTCGACGCGCCTTAATACGGCGCGCCATATCCGGGCGCGCCAGGAAGAGGGGCGCGCCGTTTCCAGGCCAAGCCCTACACCTACGTTACGCCGCGCCGTTTCAAGCCTTTACCCACGCTTCTCACGCCGTTTTAAACTCTATGCCTAAGCGCATTGCGCCGGTTTCGTTCCGAATCACGTCGTCGTGCCGTTTCAATCTTTTCATCGCCTTCGGGGTGATTTTCAATGTTAATAACAGAATCAAATAAACCTTGTAATCAATAAATTAATAAACTGGTTCGTTTAAAACCTGAATTAGGAATTCTCATAACTTAATCATTATGCTTTAGCCCAAGCATTCATGCCGCATCAATGTATGCCTGAGTGCGTGGACCCTCGCTATATCAAATGACATGAGCATAAAGCCGGGCGACGTCCGATGGAAAGCTTTTGCCACGCGCGATGGTGGTCTTCGGGCCTAGGTCCTCCGCCACGTACTGAGGGTCCGCCCTAATAAACCGTGCATGGTAGATCATAACATCTTGCATGATCATTCGCATCCTCTGCATCCTTTATTCCGGCCTCGACAGCCCATTATCTCGGTAATTAATCAAAAGTTTTCCCTCCTCATGGGGGATGTAATTAACGCCATAACCTTTATGGTATGGCGGACTGCTGGTCCCGACCGAATCTTACTCTCGCCCAACACGGGTCAGAATGAGGGCACAATAAACTCGTCACATACGTGACTGGCACACCTGTGTAGTCAATTAGTCAGTTCACTACCAGTTAGTTAATTGGTTGATCGACACGTGAAATAAACCAAATAAACCCAAACGATAATAGACCAACAGAATACCGGTCAAACAAGTCTGACACGCCCGGTGGGACTGTACATGATAAGATACCTCTGGTTAAAAAAAAGAAGTAAACCTCAAAACAAGAGCCCATATAAATTTTAGATTCTCTTAATTAAAGTCCAATACCTTGAACGGTATAGTTTAACAAACTTTATTAAGTAAATTAAATAGAAATCTCACTTTAATAATGTGTAACTTTTCATAGGAATGTCAGAATATAGTCAATATTAGACCCATTAGAAAGAGAATTCAAAAATCTACAAGTTTCATGTTGAGCACATTTTAAAAATTTGACATTTGATAGGTCAAATATATGATAGAATGAATTAGTTCCTTTAAGATCTTGTTATTGATAAACTTTTAGTGGGTTTTTATATAAAAATCCATCCAAATTTAAAAATAAAAAATAAAAAATCCCACATTTTCACCTCCCCCACGTAACCCCCCTCCCTCCAAAATATCTCTCTTCTCCCCCCCCCCCACGTGTCCCCTTTCCTCCTTATCCCTTTCTTCATCGTCATGCCATTCTTCTTCTTACCTTCTCCTCCCCTCCCCCTATATATACCCCCCGTTCCCCCTCTTTCTCTCACACGCAACACTCCTCTCCCCCCTCCACCTCTCGTGACTCTCCCCCCTCATCTCCCTTTCTCATTCTCTCACTCTCTCATCTCTCTCTCTCTTTTTCTATTTTCATTTATTTCTTCTTTTTCTACTCTTCTTTCTCTCTCTTCTTTCTCTCTATTCTCTTTCACTTCTTTCTCTCTCTACCCTCTTTACTTTCTCTCTCTTCTTTCTCTCTCTACTCTCTCTACTCTCTCTCTCTACTCTCTTTACTTTCTCTCTCTTCATTCTCTCTCTACTTTCTCTCTCTACTCTCTTTACTTTCTCTCTCTTCTTTCTCTCTACTTTCTCTCTCTTCTTTCTCTGTCTACTTTCTCTCTCTACTCTTATAAATAAACGAAGAAGATAATACATCATCAGAATAATATAAATATTTGATAAAAATCTAGACGGAGGATTTGGAGTTTATTTGGACCATTTCACCATTCTTTACGTAGGAATTCATCCTCGCGGGTGAGATACTGAAGTTAATTTGGGAGAATCCACCCTAAAGATAGGCACATGATAAACCAAATGCATGTTATTTGATATTTATATTTCTTAGATTTGATTTTATTTGAAATGTAATCTATGCTTAAAATTGATTGTTTATTTAATTACCATTCTGTAAAAATATTACTTTCTCTCTCTACTCTCTCTACTTTCTCTCTCTGCTCTCTCTCTAATCTCTTCAAATTTTATATAAGAGCAATTTATTTAGTTAATAAATTTGACTCACTACCCTATGATTAAAATCTAATTCATGATATTAAAATATGATTCAGTTATTTTAAAATTTTCAATGACAAGTTTTAAGTATTGAGATGACTATGTAATAAGAATAAAATATTTTGATTAAGCATATGGACTGTGTCACTTTAAGGAGGTGTTGGGTGACAAACCGTAGTTAGCTTCCGCTACGGGATTAGGTCCATTTTCGAGGACAAACTGACTTCTGAAAAATCCGGAAGTCAGAATAAGAAAATTGTCTGGGGAATGGTGGAGTATTAACTCCCGATCCTGTGTAGTTAATCAGGGTCGATAGGCTCTAGTGTTTAGATCATTTATCTTTAAGTCAACGTATGGATGCCTAGGTATGTGTTTGCTACTGCTTATAGTGACGGGATGCCTGTCCAATATGTGCTTATCCAATATATGATAACCAACTAATGCATTATGTAATTCTGTAAATAGGCATGGCTTAATATGAAGTTCGGATTTGATATATGACTCTGATATGTTCTGAAAATAAGTTTATCTGTATAAGATCTGATTTAGTTAAGATATGTACCATGCCATTTATAAGTCAGATACGATTTGTTATATGCAGTTTCTTATAAATATGAAAGATTATTCTATTCTATTATATTTCCTTCGCATTCATAGTATATGTACAACGCAATGAAATTGTGATTAGCTTTATATATATATCATGGATTTGCATATGTTAATATATGATAAGCATGTGATTGGTTTTAATGCCTACTAAGTCTTTGAACTCATTTCTGTTGCCTAACTATTTCAGGAAATTGACGAGCGTGCACTTTTACTCCGACGAGTAGTAAGTCGGAGGGTGATCCCGGGCGTAGTTTGGATTTCCGCTGCCTATAATAAGTAGATTTAGTTTTCTTTTGCATAATGAATGTAAATATGCTTTTGAGTAGAGATATGCAGTACTCTATATACGATGTAAATTATGAGTGTTTATCTTATGGAAATGGTATGGTTATATTTTTTTGGAATATGTGATGGTTTGGCCTTTAGTGCCTTGCAAATATCTCGGCCCACAACACTCGGTCTATACGTTGTGACGTCTCCGGACACGATACGGGATCTCGGGAAGGGGGCACCACAGAGAGTGGTATTAGAGCAAAGTTGTGAGGCTCGGAATCATTTGCAACCATCTGACTTATACACATGTTGCAAATGATTCCGATGGAGTTGAGGTAGGATGAAAAGGATGAAGCATGACTCCGTCCCGGCTTGATGAACAGGCCCTCGTCGCGAAGTTGTAGCAGAAAATCAGCAAACTATGATGATTTGCCAAAAGTAGGGGTGAGGTTAGGAGGGCAAACGATGATGAAATCGAGCAAATAATGAATCAATGGAAAGAAAATACTTCCCTCTTCAGGTTAGGGTTGAAGGGTTGAGTAGAAAATCCATCATGGCTTCGCCGTCGCCTTGAAAACACGCCCCCATCGCACAGGAAATCTGGGCAGTTTTATATAGAAAAGTGGTGAAACCCCTAACTTTCTCCCATGATTCCAGAAGATAGAGTCCACCAAATCTCGAGATATCTGGATCAATCTCGAGATAATGGATAGGATAAGAGCTTGGAACAAATAGGACTCTTTTTGGTGGAAGGATCTGGAAGATAAGAGTCCATGGAAGGTGGCCCCGGAGCCTAATCTGCAGGGTTTTTGTTACACGAAAAGTAGAAAAACCAGATATTGCGGCCAAGATTCCAGAAGATATGGTCAATTAAAAATCGTGCTCCGTATACCAAATTCAAGATAATACAAAGGGGAAGACACAGCAACAAATGGGGCTCAATTTCGTGGAGTATTCTAGAAGATAGAGCCCTAACAAGGAGGCCCCGTTGCATAGGTTTCGGCCTTAGAATCCGACGGCGAAGAAGATGGAGTTCAAGAATTTTTGGACTCTCTGGGTATAAACGGTCGCACGATAGACCGTCCAACGAATAGGGCGGTCTAGGGGTAGACCGCCCAAACCTGGGGGCGACTAGGTGACTTTTTGCACAACAAATGGATAAATGGTCATCCACATACCATTTTTCGAGTGAGGCGGTCTTAAGAAGACCATTTTATGACATTTTAAAAATAATAAAAAATAAAACAAATTAAAAAAAAATTACTATTCATGGTCGGTCAACTGTTGACCGTTTTATTGTTGGGCGGTCATCTTGTGACCGTTTAACTAAAGGAACGGTCAACTGTTGACCGTTTTACTGCCAGACTCGCGTAACTTTAAAAATTGAAGCATATCTTGAAAACGGTGAAGAATGAGAGAAAGTCGTAGAAGAAGAAATTGTAGATAACTTAAAAATGAACAACTTTCATGAAGAAAGTAAAATGAGAAAATGATTATAAGAGAGAGAAAATGGGGTTAGAATATAGAGAAAGAATATTGGGACATAGGTGAACAGTGCAGTCTGCCAGAAAATTGTAAATAACTTGAAATCGGTGGAGAACTGGCCAATGACGTAGAAGAAGAAATTGTAAGGATTTTAAAGATGAACAACTTTGGTGAAGGACATATTTTGAAAAGAGAAAAGGAAAGAGGTGAAAAAGGACCATTTTCAAGACTACGCAGCGAGAGGGGGCTGAATGCTCGAGGGAAGCCGGCCTAAATGAGCCGTAAGTTGACTTGGAAGGCCGACAGGTGATAAGATAAGCTCTAGGGATCCATGAAATAATGATCTCCAAGGCTCAAAGGGAATGGAACAATGAAATTGGCTCAAAATTCATCCAAGGAAGGCTCCAAAATAATGGGTAATTCGGGACATCAAAAATGATGAACAAGAGAAATGACTCGACTTGTGGGCTAAAAACGGGTGTCAACAGATGCCCCTCCTTGATGTCTGCTTTGAAAGGGAACGAGCGAAAGCGACGCGGAGGCGGAATGGAATGGAGATAGAGCGAAAGCGAAAGCGACGTGAAATGGAGATGAAGCGGAGATGAAGCGGAGATGAAGCGGAGAGGACTGAAAAGCGGGCATCAAGACAAAAGACACATGTTTTAACCAAGAAGCGACATGAATTCTCCCGAAAACGCCGAACTATCCACCCAAAATGGCTGACAAGGATGAGACATGTCTGAAGAACTAAACTAAAAGGAAAAAAGTAAACACGACCAGCCTCATCGGGGACACAATCCCTCGGACTAATGAGGAGATCGGAATAAGCAGTAACGAAAATGAAAAAGGAGGCAGACTAAGCTCCAGGCAGGAATCACGCTAGCCAACCAGACCAAGCGGGAGGATCAGAGAAATCGTTCAAACTCAAAATAGAATGGGGATATCTTATCCAAGAGGACTGAAGTGCAATTAACCATTACTGAGGAACAACCTTGAACGGATCACGAGACGTGAATGCTCAAAATATGACATGTTGCATGCTGGGCTAAAATAAAGAAATCATCAAAACGAATGCAAAGAAAGATAAAATAGAAAGTACTCGAGAATAGTATTGCTAGATCGGAACAATCAGGGTCAAGACACTATCCGCAACCACGGCGTGCGTGATATAACCATCGTTCCCTAATTTTCCCAACCTAACGTCCTATCCGATGATTAAACACGTGCACCTAGATCATCATCATTTTTGTTAGAGGGGAACGTCAGATCCTGAAACACGTGAACGACCAGCCGGTTCTCGAGATAATATAATAATATAGATACCATATAGTAATGCAACAATGAGTAGGGATAGAGAGCCAAACCTGATTTACCTGTGCAGGCGAAATGACATTTTTTGATTTTCATTTTTTGACTTTTTTTGGATTTTCATGTATAAGATAAATATGATAAACAAGCAAGTATAAACATAGCGTAGATAACATAACGATTAACTGAACGACAAATAACATGACATAACATAACGATCAAATGAAATGGGAGACAATACAACATAACATAACAAAGGCAAACGAGCACTTATGCAATGGCATGAACAGACAACATACATGCATGAACACGGTGTGACAAGACAACAACGCGGTGGGACAACATACGGTTGGGATAAGAACATGACGGATGACCACACGGTTGGGACAAGAACATGGGAAATAAAGGGGTGACTAACAACATGTGCAAGACAACTAACAATACTCGGCGAGGGACAAAACAACATGTGTGGGACAACACGGTGGGACATAAACACGTGACAAGGACACGGCGGGATAAAAGACATAAACAAATACGCCCTTCAATCAAAATCCAAGATCAGAATGAAGCAGAACCGCCAGGTTCATAATCATGAGGCAAAGCCCTCTCATAAAGATATGATCATTGTAAATAAAAGCTGAGAAGGATATGAGCTTCAGAACAGATCGAGAGAGTGAATCAAAGAAGGAAAGAACAGATCAAAGATGTGGACAGGAGGCAGAGCACAAAGATATAGCAAGGAATGTCTGAGTACTTGCAACATGCACACTTAGCAAACGGATTACGTATCTGTCCTTAAAATAAATGCAAATACATGAAAAAGACACATTTTTTAAATTTTTTTATAATTTTTGATTTTTTTTATATTTTTAATAGTATTTCATTTTTCTGGATTTTTTTGAAGTATTTGATTTTTTTAGGTTTTTGACATATTTGATTTTTTAAAATTTTTTTTGAAGTATTTGATTTTTTTAGATTTTTGACAATATTTGATTTTTTTAGATTTTTTGAAGTATTTGATTTTTTTTAGACTTTTGGTAATATTTAATTTTTTTTTAGATTTTGACATAGCAATCCGCAGCACCTAAAGACGGGCTCAAACTACTGGCCAGGGATCGTCGTTCCTACCCCTTTCATTAAAGGCTTCCCTTAAGCAGGGCGTGCATGTGAGGGTGGCTTACCACAACCAACCGCTTCTAAAGAATGGTGTCCCTACTAAGGCCATACCCGGGATATAACCCAGCCTAAGAGGGAGAAGCAGAAGAAAAAATGGAGACAAACTTTATGCAGGATGGGAGATATCAAGGCTCGAATTCCTTCCAAGGCACTACCCCTCAAAGAGTAGGTCTGTTGCGCCGGGACTTTGTGTCTTTGATTTTGAGACCCATATTTATTAGGCACGCATGCGACTGGGCTCATGATGTCCCGCGGAGAACTGTACTGCCACTCTTGCCATGCCTTTGATTCATAATTTTGTACTCATTGATCTTCTCATTCATAGCCTTTACTGGCTAGATATTACATGAAAGTTCACTTTTGAGGGTCAAGACTGCCCCTATTTGAGACCTCTCTCGTATTAGGGAGCGCCTAGGTTAGTCATCTTATCCATCAATCTCTTGCCCCTGCACTTGGCCGAGCAGAGAAAAGAAAAGACCTTTGTGCATACCCAAAGTATGGCCAAAGCAGCAACGGTTTGCCTAAGAGGAATCGACTATGCCTTGTCGTGAAGCGTGTGAAAAACCCGTACAAAAGGTCACCCTCAACAATCGAGGAAAGAAATTAGACTCCCAGCGCGGAGCTATCACCAGCCTAAGGATGCTACAGAAGTGAACTCATTTGACTAAACTTAACTAAGCAAATTTCTAAAAGCCACTTAACCATGTTGAGAAATAGCATTATAAGCATGTGTAGAAATAACAGAGTAATAGTAATGATAACATGTTCTTGCACAAAATAAAAGATACCTTTGCAAATCCATGCCATGAAAACCAACATCTTGAAGCGATTTCGATCATCGAGCTTTGAGGAGCGCAAGTAGCTTTGCATTCCTTACTTGCCAGGATAAAGGATGAAAGGAGAGCAAATGATTGGATTCCTCGACACAGAGGAGTGGCAGACATCATACTGGATGAAGAAGGGATAAAAAGGAAGAGAGACAAGGGCTAGAACTCCCTCGTTAAGGCATTGAGGCCCCGATAATAAGGAACCAGATACAGAATAAACAGGGATTAACTGAGATCAAGGTGGGCTAAAGCCTCGAAAATAGCAAGAAAAAGGGTGGCGACCCCGAAAGGGTGAAGAGGAAAGAATAGAGAGACCATGAGAAGATTGTGGCAAAGATAAGGGAGAAGAGGAGTGATCATCCGATGTGGTCGGAGAAAAGGAATTAGAATCACCCGACATGGTCGGGGAAAGAAAATGATAGACACCCGACAGGGTCGGGTAAAAAGACTGATGGTCACCTGACAGGGTCGGGGAAAGATCAGAAGCAGAGCCTGGGGATACCAGAAGAGAAGGATCAGAAGAAGTCCCGAAAATGGGATGAAAGGATGACATAGGCTGCGGACCTGAAAAGAGAGGAGAAGATCATAGATGTGGGATTGGAAGAAGGGAGGTACACCACCCAAGGGTGGGAGCTGAGCAATATAAAGGATGAACGAAAGGAAGAGGAAGAGGAAGAAGTGGACCCCTGAGTGCACAATCGACGGCACTCAAACTTACGCCGCCGCTTCTTCTTAGCAGCAATCTCTTGAACACGGGTATGCCTGGTGCTGACCCGGACCTTCGACCTTCTTGATATGCAATGTCTCCTCAAATAACGGGCCCATCTGGCAGAGAACCTAGCCCGGTCATGGATATACAGCTTCGTCGGGGCGGTTGCCCCTAGATACCCAGTGCTAACCATAGGCGGGCATTCTCGGATAGATGACTCCTTCGGATGAACATCAGAAAACCGTGGAGTTTCATCACTCGGTATCAGCAGCATAAGATTCAGCATCTTCACTCGGCAATCGAGCATAAAGCATAACTCCCTTACCAGAAGAGCAGGATAAAATTGAGGGAGAGTAATGCGCGGCGTTGACGTGGCCGATTCACCAATAAACCGAGGAAGATTGCATAAGATGTGCATAATGTTCTTGGAAAATGCAGAAGATATGGCCAATTGCCCCTTGAATAGGGAATCCATCAGGCTCTTGGCAGCTGCATGGGTTAACACAATCTAAGTAGAGAACCCTTCTTGGCCAGTGAACTGAACAGCAATCGAGCGAGGAGTAATAACAACATCAATGGTGAATCCTCGGTGAGCAATGAGATTGCCACCGGCCTCGCTCGAGAAGAAACTGGCACTAGTGCGAGGGAACTCTTCTTAGCAACCGTCTTTGAATATGTAGGCTCATCATCGCCAAAACAGCCAAGGGCTAGGACTCGGATCGGCATGCGGGAAATAACATCCTGGATCTTGAAATGCACGATTGAAACCTGGCTTGGCTCATCATCATCATGGGGACCTGACCCAAGAGGCATCGGAGGTAATGTACACCTGCTCCGTGGGGTGGAAGTGGATGGAGAAGTAGAGGGAATATGTTTGGGTGGCTTAGGCGATGGTTTGGAAGGCATGGGGGCTTCAATGGGGATGGTGATGGAAAGTGAAAGCGCAAGCGATGTGGCGATGATAGGCTCAGGTGGTGGCGAAGGTGAAGGTGAAGACGTGACTGAGGGTAAAGGTAAAGGCATGGCTTGCTCAGGCTCGGGCGAAGGTGATGGCGGAGATGGAGGTGAGGGTGGAGATGGAAGTGGTGATGGAAGAACTGGTAGTGGAGACGGAGATGATGGCGATGGCAATGAAGATGGCGAGGATGGTGATGAAGGCGGAGGGGGTAAAGAGGGAGATTGTGGTATCCACCGTCGATGTGTCGACACAACGCGTCGAGCCGTGTTAGGGATAGAAGTAGCAGAGGTGGCGGCGGGAGAAGAAGGGTAGGCACTAGCCTAAACAGAGGCTTGGGTTTGTGGCGGCGATGGAGTCGGAGTAGGAGATGGTGATGGTGCTGGGGTAGGTGATGAAATAGGTGAGGGATCGAGTGGTGGAGTGGGTGACGGAGCAGGTGCAATGCCCGATAAAGAATCATGGGGGTGCCCCTGGTCTTGTAGAGACGGCTGCCTGGGCGTCGCTGCTTGTTACTGCTGCTGCTTGCGGAGATGTAGAACAACCTTATGCATGGCGGCCCAATCAATCCTTTTATCATCTTCTAATCCATAAACATACTCTCGAAATTCGGGGCAATCCTCAACCAAATGCCCCTGCTGGTGATGGTAATCACAAAATTGAAGCATATCTCCGACCACGGGTTGGCAAGGCACAACTGGAGGGAGCGACAATGAGTGAGCGGCCATCAAAGCCCTAAAAATATCTGAAAAACACTCCGGCAATGGAGGACGATGAGGAGCCTGCTTCGGGCAAGGTGGATGCCGAGGGGTATGGGAAGGTAATGGAGATGGAAGTGGAGAAGGAAGTGGGGGTTGCAAAGGCAAAGTCACATGAAAACTAGTGGAATAACTCGGTGGAGGCATATGTGGAGCGGAAAGGGAGGTGAGAGGTATGTGGACGGCATCTACCTGCTCGGGGTGTGATGTTCCCTTGACCGGAGGGAAAGACACAGGCGGAGACACATATGTAGAGGTGGAGGGATGACTGTGGATGGCGGTAGGTTGACTCATGGAGGGTTGACACGTTGGAGGTATATGGGTATGTGGGAGCGGAAGGCTGGCTGGTGGAAGAATATGTGGTGGATGGCTGACCCATGGAAGGCGATGGATAGGAGGCGTATGTGGGCGCAGAAGGTGGAGGAGACTCGGGGTCAAGGGAAACTAGGAGTTGTTGGCGGATAAAGCGGGCTCGGCTATATAATTGTTGCCAGGAGGTGATATCATTCAAGGCTAAGATAAAGCGATACTCGGGCGTTGCATTAGAAATGATCATTTTGATCTGCTCTCCCTCCGGAATATGTCCCGGGACTTGCACGGCCAAGTGACGCCAGTGATCAGCAAAGGTAGAGAACTCCTCGTTGGGCTTATCTTCTCATGGGCCAGATCCACTATAGAATAATTAGGCCCAACCTAGTCTTGGTACTGTTGAAGAAATCTCTCTTGGACGACTTGAAAATTCACCACTTGATCTTGCGGCAATGCAAAGAACCAATCCCGAGTGGGTCCTTCTAGCGACAGACCAAATAAATAAGCCATCAAGCGTTGGTCATGTCGGAATTGGGCTGACTCACAAAGAAACTCCTTTAAATGCATGTAGGGGTCCCCGACTCCACCATAGCGGTGATATGTAGGAATTTGTGAACGCGGTGGAAGCTGAAGACCTTGGAATGCAAACGGAACACTCAAAGAGGATTTGGGATCAATTCGGTGCTGAAGTTCATCAAGTCGGCGCTGAGTTTGAGCAATCATCTCCTCGATGGGGAGAGACTGAGAAGGATGCAAGCCAGCCTGAGCAAGAGAGTGTGAATTTGGACCAGGGCGATGATATTGGGCCGGATAAGGAGATCCGAACTGAGAAGAAGTAAAGCTCATCCCAGGAATAAGAGGATATGTGGGCCTAGAAAAATCATGAACATGAGAATAAAGACTAATTGGGTCAGCAGCAACATGGGGCCCATTAAGAGAATAAGAGGGCCCATTAAAGGAACGGGGCCCACTAAGGGTAGAAGAGGGAGACCCGTTATGAGAATAAGGCCCATTAAGATTAGCAATGAATTTTTGGGCCTAGACCGGGGCCGTTTGGCAAGCAAGAGATGATAGGTGGGCCACAAGATTTGCTCGCAGGTCAGAAGGGCCACGAGAAGATGGGCCTGCGTGGGAAGAGGAATCCCCGTGGGGGTAGGAAGATGGGGAAGAAGAAGGGTAATGTACAAGAGAAAAATGGCTCTCCATGAAGGAAAATGGAGACTTTATATATGGAAAATCAAGGGCATACAATGAAGGAAGTAAGGGCTTGAAGATCAAGGAGGGGGCTGACTCAATAATGTAAAGGTAAAAAAAAAAGAAAAAGAAACCTAGGACAATGAGACTGGAGGAATGAACACACAGAATGGACTAGCCTAAATGGACCTAATGACAAAACATATATGGATAGTGGGGATGCAACATAAAATGACACAAATGGGCTTGGACAAGCCCAAACAACACAAATAATATGCAGGATTTCACCCAAGTTAACCAAGTTAATATGATGGAAAATATTTTATTGTCAAAGTTTTGGTGGGCCTTTAAATGTCTTTAAATTAAGATTAATCCCTCAAGATAGGTATCCTATAGGGAATAAGGCCCAAACTTTGGGTTGACTAGGGTTAACTCTTCACAACGTATGCAAATGCAAGCCTAAGGGGTGGAAAGGTACAACCGGCCCGGCGTCCGTGTGGGAATCCACGGCTCACGGGGACTTATGGAGGTCCCGGATAAGATCACCTAGTCGAGCCCAAGGAATATGGGAGCGAGAGGATCACTTATCAAGGGGAAATGCAACTACAATATGACAATATGCATGACCCTATGTGCACCAGAGTGCATGCAATTTCTAGCCTAAATCTAACAAATCAAGATATAATGAACATATGTGAGCATAACAACATGGATGCAAACAAAGTGAACAATAAGAGCATGAAATGCTATCTAAACATGGACATACACACCAAAATCGCAGCAAAGCATGAGACAAGTGATGGGCACTAGATGTCCCACCGTGATCGCCAAAAAAGGGGTGTAGATGTGGAAAATGTGGATGTGTATATGCGTGCCGACCCCACAAATCACATGAATAGGCATGAAGGCATATGTTCACCAATCAAGTGAGTAGCATGAATATGTGACTACGTGAACATGGTAGCATGATCATACAATAGAGAAAAGGTGACAAAGATGTAGAAGAAATACCGTGATCGCCACCAAGGAATAACAACGCCAAAGGATATGAAAGAGGAAACTAAGTGCATTGTGTACCTTGGAAAAAAGAAGATGATCGCACTTAATATTAAAGATGCAGGGACTATGTGGATTACCTCTCCTTGCCTTCCAGCCGGCTAGAAGGTAAGGGCCTCACTTTCCATGCTTTCCTGCGAAACAAACACAAAACAAGAGGCAAAACCCATTAGAAAATGCTAAGTGTAGAAATCTGCCCAAGTGCATAAAGTAGCATGAAAGATTGAGGGCAAACTTACCGGGGGAGGGTTTTTAACCCCTATGGAAGGGTGCAAACAATAGGTGTGTATATTGTGATGAGATTAACATGAAGAAATTGATTTAATATGCCATGATGAACATAGATAAACAAGGTGCAAAAGTGCATGTCACAAGAAAAACTGTGCAAACAGTGTGAAGTGGGTGCAAAGACTGATGCAAACAGTAGGGCAAACGATGTCCAAATGTATAGAAAATTTAGATGACAGAAGACCTGAATGTTGTGAAGAAGTAGGAACAAGAATCACTCCAAAAGGAGTTCGGGACAGAAAGTTATGACACCAGAGATTTGGCGAAAAATGCGGACTGTGCAGAAAATGCAGAACAGTGCACAAAATGGACTCAAAGAATGATGAATATCTCACAAGATAGAACACCAAAAGAGGAAAGAAGGATGCTATGGAAAGGTGGAGATGTTGTGGTGAAACTAGGGGGAAAAGTAGGGTTTAAGACGGGGAAGAGACCAGTGAAAAATAGGGTGGAAAACTCAAGAAAATAGAAGGGTGCAGAACATGGGAGAAAAATGACTAAGTGTAAAAATAGAATGAAAGTGCAAAACTCATGAACAAAATATGCATGAAGATGACGAGGTAATGAGCCCAAAATCAAGGAACACAAAGATTATACTTCCCTCTAGAGCCTGGAGTTGAAAAGACGGATCAAGAAGGCCGCACGGCCTCACACCGGTGATGCAAACATGCCCCCGTCGCAAGAAATCTGAGTTTCAGCAAAGTGCAGAACAGTGTGGTGAAACCTCAAAAGTAGGGGCTTAGAAAAGGGGGAAAAGATATGAGAAATAAAGTAAACATATAATCAACGTGAAGCTAATACTCCCCTCTTCAAGATGGAGTTGAGGGAGGATGAAAAGGATAAAGCATGACTCCGCCCCGGCTTGATGAACAGGCCCCCGTCGCGAAGTTGTAGCAGAAAATCAGCAAACTATGATGATTTGTCAAAAGTAGGGGTGAGGTTAAGAGGGCAAACGATGATGCAATCGAGCAAATAATGAATCAATGGAAAGACAATACTTCCCTCTTCAGGCTAGAGTCGAAGGGTTGAGTAGAAAATCCAGCATGGCTTCGCCGTCGCCTTGAAAACACGCCCCCATCGCACAGGAAATCTGGGCAGGTTTATATAGAAAAGTGGTGAAACCCCCAACTTTCTCCCCTGATTCCAGAAGATAGAGTCCACCAAATCTCGAGATATCTGGATCAATCTCGAGATAATAGATAGGATAAGAGCTAGGAACAAATGTGACTCTTTTTGGTGGAAGGATCTGGAAGATAGAGTTTATGGAAGGTGGCCCCGGAGCCTAATCTGCAGGGTTTTTGTTGCACGAAAAGTAGAAAAATCTGATATTGCAGCCAAGATTCCAGGAGATATGGTTAATCAAAAATCGTGCTCCGTATACCAAATTCAAGATAATACAAAGGGAAAGACACAGTAACAAACGGGACTCAATTTCGTGGAGTATTCTAGAAGATAGAGCCCTAACAAGGAGGCCCCATTGCATAGGTTTCGGCATTAGAATCCGGCGGCGAAGAAGATGGAGTTCAGGACTTTTTGGACTCTCTGGGTATAAACGGTCGCACGATAGACCGTCCAACGAATAGGGCGGTCTAGGGGTAGACCGCCCAAACCTAGGGGCGACTAGGAGACTTTTTGCACCAAAAATGGATAAACGGTCATCCACAGACCGTTTTTCGAGTGAGGCGGTCTTAAGAAGACTGTTTTATGCCATTTTAAAAATAATAAAAATTAAAAAAATTAAAAAAATTACTGTTCATGGGCGGTCAACTGTTGACCGTTTTACTGTTGGGCGGTCATCTTGTGACTGTTTAACTCAAGGAACGGTCAACTGTTGACCATTTTGCTGCCAGACTCGCGCACCTTTAAAAATAGAAGCATATCTTGAAAACGGTGAAGAATGAGTGAAAGTGGTAGAAAAAGAAATTGTAGATAACTTAAAAATGAACAACTTTCATGAAGAAAGTAAAATGAGAAAATGATTAGAAGAGAGATAAAATGGGGTTAGAAGAGAGAGAAAGAATATTGGGACATAGGTGAACAGTGCAGTCTGTCAGAAAATTATAAATAACTTGATATCGGTGGAAAACTGGCCAATGACGTAGAAAACGAAATTGTAGGGATTTTAAAGATGAACAACTTTGGTGAAGGACACATTTTGAAAAGAGGAAAGGAAAGAGGTGAAAAAGGACCGTTTTCAAGACTACGCAGCGAAAGGGGGCTGAATGCTCGAGGGAAGCCGGCCTAAATGAGCCGTAAGTTGACTTGGAAGGCCGACAGGTGATAAGATAAGCTCCAGAGCTCCATGAAATAATGATCTCCAAGGCTCAAAGGGAATGGAACAATGAAATGGGCTCGAAATTCATCCAAGGAAGGCTCCAAAATAATGGGTAATTCGGGATATCAAAAATGATGAACAAGAGAAATGACTCGACTTGTGGGCTAAAAACAGGTGTCAACAAGCCCCAGTGCTTACTTTACCTTATGGGTCAGGAGGATTTGTGGTATATACAGATGCCTCTAGAAAAGACTAGGATGTGTCCTGATACAAAATGGCAAAGTAGTAGCTTATGCATCCAGACAGTTAAAGAACCATGAGATGAATTATCCAACACATGATTTAGAGTTGGCAGCTGTAGTACATGCTCTGAAAATTTAACGACATTATTTGTATGGTGAGCAGTTTGAAGTATTTACAGACCATCAGAGTTTAAAATATATTTTCTCTCAGAAAGATTTAAATTTAAGGCAGAGAAGATGGATTGAATTTTTGAAGGATTATGAATTCACATTGAATTATCACCCAGGAAAAATAAATGTGGTAGCAGATGCACTCAGTAGAAAGAGATTAATGGCGATCCAGTTACGCCAAATTTGGAAAATGACTTCTGATGTAGTGGAATATTCTCCGGTATGCAAAGGGAAAAACTTATTTCTGACCTAACTAACTATTCAGTCTTCAATGGTTGAACGAATTGTGCAAGCACAACTAAATGATCAATAGTTACAAAAATTGATTGGCACACCGAGAATTACTCAAAGTGTAGATGGAGCAATCAGATTTCAAGGAAGATTATGTGTACCTCGGAATGAGGAAATAAAGAAAGATCTATTGGCTGAGGCGCATAAGTCACAATATTCCGTTCACCCAGGCAGTACAAAAATGTACAGAAACATGAAAAGACATTTTTGGTGGATTGGTATGAAAAAAGATATAACAGAATTTGTTAGTAAGTGTCTTACTTGTCAACAAGTAAAGACGGGGCATCAAAGGCCAACGGGACCATTACAGTTGATGAAAATTCCACAGTGGAAATGGGAGCAAATCACTATAGATTTTGTGATGGGATTACCAATGATTAGGAGAAAACATGATTCTATTTGGGTAATTGTTGACAGACTTACTAAGTCAGCTAATTTTCTAGCAATCATAAAGACACAATCGTTAGAGGATTTAGCCTATTTGTATATCAGAGAAATTGTGAAACTTCATGGTGTGCCCGTGTCTATTATTTCAGATAGAGATGCAAGGTTTACAGCAAAATTTTAGAAGAGTTTATAGATAGCATTGGGTACACAATTGAAATTGAGCTCAGCTTTTCACCCTCAAACATATGGACAATCAGATAGAACCATTCAAACATTAGAAGATATGTTGAGGGCGTGCAGTTTAGACTAGAAAGGCAGTTGGGATGAACATTTGGCCTTAATCGAGTTTGCATATAACAACAACCATCATGCAAGCATAAGAATGGCACCATATGAAGCATTGTATGGTAGACCATGTAGATCACCTGTTTGTTAGGATGAGGTTGGTGAGCGGAGATTGATTGGGTCACAAATTGTACATGATTGTGTAGAAAAGGTTGAGTTGATTAGAAAAAGATTACTTACAGCTCAGAGTAGGCAGAAAAACTATGCTGATCAAAGAAGGAGAGATGTACAATTTGCTGTCGGAGATCACGTATTTCTGAAGGTTTCGCCTACTAGGGGAGTAATGAGATTTGGCAAGAAAGACAAACTCAGTCCGAGGTATGTTGGACCATTTGAAATCTTAAGAAAGATTGGTGAGGTGGCATATCAACTGGCTTTACCACCATCATTGTCAGGAGTTCATGATGTATTCCATGTGTCTATGTTAAGAAAATACATGCCAAACTCATCGCACATTATAGATCATGAGCAGTTGAAAATTCAGCCAGACCATACATGTGAGGAGAAATTAACCAGTTCATATTCTCGATCGAAAAGAATAAGTGCTGAGAACGAAGACAATTCCATTGGTGAAGGTATTGTGGAAAAGTATCTCAGCAGAAGAAGCTACTTGGGAGATGGAAGATGAAATGAGGAAGAGATATCCACGACTATTCGGTACGTATTGAGTAATTTTTTTTAAATTTCGAGGACGGAATTTATTTAAGGGGGAGAGATTTGTAACACTCGAATCTGTCCGAAACTTAAAGATAATTAAATATTCTATATTTAGAGCCCATATAAATTTTAGGTTCTCTTAATTAAAGTCCAATATCTTGAACGGTATAGTTTAACGAACTTTATTAAGTAAATTAAATAGATATCTCACTTTAATAATGTGTAACTTTTTATAAGAATGTTAGAATATGGTTAATATTAGATCTATTGGAAAGAAAATTCAAAAATATAAAAAATTACATGTTAAGCACATTTCAAAATTTTGACATTTGATAGGTCAAATATATGATAGAATGAATTAGTTCATTTAAGATCTTGTTATTGATAAACTTTTAGTGGGTTTTTATATAAAAACCCATCTAACATTAAAAAATAAAAATAAAAAACCCCACATTTTCACCTCCCCCACGTAACACCCTCCCTCCCAAATCTCTCTCTTCTCCTCCCCCCCCCCCCCCACGTGTCCCCTTTCATCCTTATCCCTTTCTTCATCCTCATCCCATTCTTCTTCTTACCTTCTCCTCCCCTCCCCCTATATATACCCCCCATTCCCCCTCTTTCTCTCCCACGTAACACTCCTCTCCCCTCTCCACCTATCGTGACTCTCTCCCCCCTCATCTCCCTTTCTCATTCTCTCTCTCTCACTCTCTCATCTCTCTCTCTCTCTCTTTTTCTATTTTCATTTATTTCTTCTTTTTCTACTCTCTCTTTTTTCTCTCTCTATTCTCTCTCTACTTTCTCTCTCTTTTTCTCTCTACTCTCTCTTCTTTCTCCCTCTACTTTCTCTCTCTACTTTCTCTCTCTCTACTTTCTCTCTTTACTCTTTTAAATAAACGGAGAAGAGAATACAGCGTCAGAATAATATAAATATTTGACAAAAGTCTGGACGGAGGATTTGGAGTTTATTTGGATCATTTCATCATTCCTTACGTAGGAATTCGTCCTCGCGAGTGAGATACTAATGTTAATTTGGGAGAATCCACCCTAAAGGTAAGCACATGATAAATCAAATGTCTGTTATTTGATATTTATATTTCTTAGATTTGATTTTATTTGAAATGTAATCTATGCTTAGAATCGATTGTTTATTTAATTACCATTCTATAAAAATATTACTTTCTCTCTCTACTCTCTCTACTTTCTCTCTCTACTCTCTCTCTAATCTCTTCGAATTTTATATAAGAGTAATTTATTTAGTTAATAAATTTGACTCACTACCCTATGATTAAAATCTAATTCATGATATTAAAATATGATTCAGTTATTTTAAAATTTTCAATGACAAGTTTTAAGTATTGAGATGACTATGTAATAAGAATAAAAAAATTTGATTAAGCATATGGACTGTGTCACTTTAAGGAGGTGTGGGGTGACAAACCGTAGTTAGCTTCCGCTATGGGATTAGGTCCGTTTTCGAGGACAAACTGACTTCCGAAAAATCTGGAAGTCAGAATAAGAAATTTATCTGGGGAATGGTGGAGTATTAACTCCCGATCATGTGCAGTTGATCAGGGTCGATAGGCTCTAGTGTTTAGACCATTTGTCTTTAAGTCAACGTATGGATGCCTAGGTATGTGTTTGCTACTGCTTATAGTGACGGGATGCCTGTCCAATATGCGCTTATCCAATATATGATAACTAACTAATGCATTATGTAATTCTGTAAATAAGCATTGCTTAATATGAAGTTTAGATTTGATATATGACTCTGATATATTCTGAAAATAAGTTTATATGTATAAGATCTGATTTAGTTAAGATATGTACCATGTCATTTATAAGTCAGATAAGATTTGTTATATGCAGTTTCTTATAAATATGAAAGATTATTCGGTTCTATTATATTTCCTTTACATTCATAGTATATGTACAACGCAATGAAATTATGATTAGCTTTATATATATATCATGGATTTGCACATGTTAATATATGATAAGTATGTGATTAGTTTTAATGCCTACTAAGTCTTTGGGACTCATTTCTGTTGCCCAACTATTTCAGGAAATTGACGAGCGTGCACTTTTACTCCGACGAGCAGTAAGTCGGAGGGTGATCCCGGGCGTAGTTTAGATTTTCGCTGCCTATAATAAGTAGATTTAGTTTTCTTTTGCATAATGAATGTAAATATGACTTTTGAGTAGAGATATGCAGTACTCTGTATACGATGTAAATTATGAGTGTTTATCTTATGGAAATGGTATGGTAATATTTTTTTAGAATATGTGATGGTTTGGCCTTTAGTGTCTTGTAAATATCTCGGCCCACAACACTCCGTCTATACACTGTGACGTCCCCGGACACGATACGGGATCGCGGGATGGGGGCGTCACACCAACTATATAACAAGGCACACGATGAGCTTTATTTTTCAAATGCACTATGTGAATGATATGCAGATATGATATGCAAATGTACAATGTGATGTAAAATTTTATATTTTTATTTGAATGTCCTAAATGCAATGCAAAGTGTAAGACGTAACATGAATGTAAATTACAAGTTTTCAGTTTTTCATTTGGATGATCTAAATGCACATAATACATTGAATTCTAATGTATGCAACCTATAACTATATGAGAATGGAATGCAAGATGCAAAAATAAGATGGGAATGCTTGATTTTCAGAACATTTATCAGATTTCACAAGAGGGCATTCAGTTTTGAACGATGAACAGTAAGTATTTTCCATCACATGACTTTTATGAGCAGAGGTGCAGAAAGGATCAGAAATGAGTAATGTAACCCATTTTATTTTCAAAAACTTTTCAAAAATAGATTTTCAATAGCATTTTAGAAGTTCAAAAAATCATCCACAAGCCAAACAGATTTTTTAAAAACTCTTCAGATGAAAAACTATCCAATAACAAGTTAGCCATTTGATTTCTCCAAGTTCTGGTACAAGACATAGTTTGAGGTCCGAAGACCCGACTCACACATGGTGAAAGCTTTCAAGTGGACGTGATCCACTCTTCCACTAACACGATTTGATATACCAGAAATACAGTTAAGCTCGAATATGATATCACACATGCAGTTTCATTCAAGAATTATTCAAATAACCATTTGGAGATTTTTTGGCACATCAGAGTAGAGGAACAACAGTTCAAGTTTTTGAGAAGCAATACCTGTCATGAAACAAAACCACCCAATGCCATAGGATAATGCATGAAATTTCATTTCCATAGCAAAAGGTTGAATTACCTTAGTTCAGGAGACAATACCGGAGGCCTTCGAGCACCAAAATCACTAACCTCATGAAGGTTAGTATTTCAGATTTTTGTTTTCTTACTTTGGCCTTAAGAATCCATTATTTTTCTCAATTTTTTCATGACCCTCAAGTCACTCCTGTAATCAAAGTTCTCATACTGCAGACTTGGGTACCCAAGCTTCCTTGGATCCCTGTGGTTTAGCATCACTTTGAGAAGTGCATTCCATAATCTCACACATGCAAATATCAAGTTGCATCAACAGTGTATATGCATGAGAATGGATATGAATTCAAATATGAGAAGCAAATTTTTCGAGTTTGAGCAAGACAGTGCATGAGAGTTTATGCAGACTCAATGTATGCAATTCTTTGAATAGGCCAACAGTTTTCATGATAGACATTAGCACAGGATGATCTTTCTTACAAATGAGCCTTAGCTTGAGCACATATCAACCAGCTAACAGCTCCCCCTCACAATGTGCATGAATTACACAAATGATGTTTTAATAGAAAAACATGCATCCTATGACTTATATGAACAAGTGACTCATGGTACGAGGCGGAGGCACATTCTCACGCATGGTGATAGATTTCAGACAGGAATGACATGCCCTTCCTCAAGTCACCATTTGATATACCATGTAGTCATGTAATGATGATCAAATGGATGAATATTCAGTTTCATGAAATGTAATCATGCAATGGTGATTCATGAAAGATGCAATGCATTCCAATAACTAAAATAATTTTTTTATTTTCATTAATGGAGATTCGGTTAAAATAAGTTTGAGTTTTTCAAAAAGAGCTCACAAATTTATTTTCAATACTTGTGCCTTGAGCATCCATGATCTTCCAAGTCTTCCACTTGACCTCAAGACAACCCTGCAAAAAAGTTCTCATTCAATAGTTTTGAGTACCCAAACTTTATTGGATCCCGGATGATTAGTTGCATCTCTAGTGGGTGCTCTCCACATTCTTTGAACATGCATATCATGAAAATTCATTAAAGCACAGTCATACATGGTATGCCCAAAATTGCCACAGTAGTGACAATTAACAGAAGACCTAGCATTCTTCTTAACAAGATAGGCATGAAATTTCTATGGGTTGGCAAATTGTAATTGTTTTTAACATTGAAGTTCCTTCTTCTATTTATTTGCCAACACTGTGACACACGGCGTCCTAGATTTCCACATGAATGACAGTGGTCAGAAGAATTTCTTTGTTTACCAAACACAGTTTCATTTCTGTATGCATGAAACCTATCCTTTTTCATGATGTTACATTCATGCATCTTGTGTCCATGCTTTCCACAGTTGAAACAAGAAACACCCATTTTTCTTTTTGAAACAATTTCATTTTTGCATGTTTTCAGATCATCAGATTTCATAACAAGGCAATCATCCATCATATGACCACGTTTATCACAATAAAAGCATGAGACATTCCTTTTGGGTACACGTGTTTGTGTGGAATGATTTTGCTTTCTAGCATTCACATTAGCACAAGTAGAATTGATTTTCGGCTTTGAGTTTTGGTTCGAGTTCTGCTTAACATCATGTTTATGAATTTTCTTTTTTGCATGCTGGATTGGGTGAGCATCAATTCTATTGTTCCTAGGTTGAGCCTGACCTTTATAATCTTGTTTCTGAACATAAGAAGCATTTGAAATATTTAAGGAACATGATGCATGGACAAAAGATATTTGTGTTTTTAGACCAAAGGCTTTCTTTTTAGTGGGTTCATACCCAAGACCTTCCCGTTGAAAATTCACCTTGGTCCCCATGATTTTCTCCAGATTATTTTGACCATCCACAAATCTAGACAATGAATTATGCAAGTCCTGAATTTCACTTTCTAGAGATGTGATATGTAATTCAGTATTAGCATGTTCTTCTTCACAAGTAGCAAGGCTGACATTTAACACAACATTGGTATTCTTAAGGCATTCTACTTCTTGTTTTATTTCATTCACATTTTCACACTCATCTACAGCCACAGATTTTCCTTTTTCTAGAGCCAACAGTCTTTCAGAAATGGTAGTGTTCAATTCCTTCAGTTTCTCATTTTCTTTTCCAAGCTTTTCATCATGAATGAGTTCATTTATCAAGGTTTGATCATTGGCCATTGAATTTACTTTTGCTTTCATCTCTTTGTTTTCATTTCTTAAGGAGTAAATTTGATCTTTGTGAAATTCAATGTCAAACACATGAGCCTCAATCAATTCCTCTAAATGTGAGCATTTTTTACAAGAGGAATCATATTTGTTTTGTTCAACCTTCTTTTTTAATTTTTTATTTTCAGCCTTAACCATCTTATACTTATTAACCAGCTCTTCATAAACATTCATCAATTCTTCATAACAAAATTCATCTTCATCATTAGAATCAGAGTTTACCTTCGAACTTACCATGCTTGATGTGCTCACCTCATCACCCATGAGGCACAGATCTTCCAGCTGTATCTCTTGAGATTTGATCAATCCATCCACGATTTCCTTCCTGTTTCACATGAAGAAACAAATGGATATATATCAGATTTCACGGCAGCTTTTAATAATCATAAAACTAAAACATTATTATGATTTTTTAGTTCATCTTCATGAGACCATCTAGTCTCATCCAGAGATAATTTGTTAGGGCCATAATATATCAATTTCAGAGTTCAAGATTAACAGAGTTAATTAGCCCACACATTTTGCCTAACCATGAATCAAAATCATCGCCATCAAAAAATAGGTAAGCAACTCATCAAAATATGATCAACAGAATAATTCATGATTAACACTACACTGAGATCTCTCTGTAGATCGTTAGATCTAAGGATAACAGAGCCTTGCTCTGATACCAATTGTTGGTCCCTAGGGTAGGCGAGCGGACAAGAAGGGAGGGTTGAAATGTCCCCCACGCGATATGGCAAATTAAAAAGCTACGCATCGAAATGAACAAGTTTAACGAGGTTGATAAAAATAAACTGGGCAAGGATAAACAATTTCTCTCAGTCTCGCCGTTCACACACGATCAAGATAAATAATGTTGGCAATACAATCCCACAAACATATATACCACAAAGCAAACCACTGGACACGAACATTTTTAAGGCAGTTCGGGACCATGACGGGCTCCCTACGTCCACCCCTTACCAAACCGGTAAGGATACACTAGCTAGATAAACCAGCACGGGGAAGACTCCCCAAACACGGAGCAAGGCTCCAACACACACGGGGATAAATCCCCAATACGGAGTAATGCTCCAACACAGACGCAGGACGATGCCCACACACACACACGGGGACGAGCCCCAACACACACACACACGCACGGAGACGGAGTCTCCAACACGATCTGACACCGGATCACAACACACACACACACGCGCTGTAACAAACGCAGCACAACGACACACACGATTGCACGTAGGCGATCAAACACGACGTAAACACAGACGGTCACACACACAAAATGTATTTTTAGGTTCGGAAAATAAACACAAATAACAATATAAGCTCAGATTGAAATAGAACACATGGCAAACATCACAAAACAACAACTAAAGGATGTAGATATTGTTCCCCCTTTGATTTTCAAGACGAATAGAAATAGTAGCTTGAAGCTCCGGTCGGATGATGACGATTTCAACGTCCTCTCAATCCTCTCCTCGATCCGCTGCACTTTTTCTTATTCCACGATCTTTAAAACCTCTTGGATGAAGATCAAATCTCCCCTTCTTTTCCCCTTCCTCTTCTTCTCCTCTTTCTTGACCTACAAGATAGAAAACATTAGCTCAATTAGGGATTTCTTGTTAAATTCGGAGTTGACATGAAAAGACCATGATAATCCTTCTAGAACCATCCAAAATGACCCCCAATAGGTCTACCATGAACCCAGGGGCAAAGGGGTAAAAGGTTAGGCACAAGTGGGTTTATAAGACCTAGGATGGTCAAGGACAAGCCAAGACACAGATCCACAATTTCAGAGATGTCTGGAGACTTTTGGGATTAAAAAATCCAAGGAGAAAGGCTTCCCACGTTGAAGAAAATAAAGTCAACAATTGCTACCTCGGGGGGTTCGGTCGACTGGAGGTAGGTGGTCGGTCGACTTAACCTTTACAGGTGAATTTTCAGGCAGCACTGCCAATTTCGGTCGACCTAGGCTACTAGGGTCGGTCGACCTAAAGCTACAGTGTCGGTCGACCTAAGCTACAGGGTCGGTCGACCTAAAGCTACAGTAAATTTCAGACTTTCAGATTTCAGCTCCAAACTCCATTGCAACCCTTCCAAACTCTGTGGCATCAAACTCCTTTGATCTTGGAGGGTTTATATTAAGGATCTTAATCATGCAAAGCCATAAGAAAAAAATGATTAGAACTTTAGCTCAATAATTGAAATGATAAATGCATGAAGTATATACATGAAACCCATGTTCAAGGTGCATACGAACACTTTGAACCACAAATATTCTAAGCTAAAGATCGAAGGATATTTCTATGCATGTGAACAATTAAGGTATGAGCAACTTGTAACCATAAAGAAAGTGCAAAAGGCACATACATTAAAATCCATGTTCAAGGTGCATAAGAACTCTTTGGAAAAACATGTTTATCCTCGTCAAGGAAACAAGTTCATATAGCAATGAACTTTATGCATCAAGTGCAACAAGAGTGGCATTGTAAAACCAAAATCCACATGAACGATGTGATTGAATTTAACACAAGTTCTCTTCACAGAACCATGAACCATTTGCATCTAAGTGATGCTTACGAAACATGGGGTCGACACCATCCTTTGATAGGTCGACACTGTGAAAGGGCATGAAAGCCTATGCTAAAGTTCAACATGAGAAAATGAATATCATTCAATGCGAGAGTTTCAATCAATTCATTTCAGCCACCACTTTCATGAGGAATTCAAACTATGCATCTAGCATAAGAACCTTATGAAGAATATACATGAAAGAACCAAGTGAATATATGCACCATGGATAGCACAAGAGACTGGGAAGAGATTGAATGTTTAAACACAAAAACTAAGTATTCCTTAGGGTCTAATCAATATTACATCACATGTCAACCTCTTTCCACTAAGATTCACATAAATAGATATTACCATGCATCCCTGTAATTTGTAGGTGTCTTCCAATATTCTGTCTCCTGTAAAAGATAATGTAGAACATGAGATCTACATTGATATCAAAATCATCGATTATGAGTGATAATAGCTCCTTAACTAGACACATAAGCATATGCATAGAGCTTCTACACATAACCATCCACAAGCTTATATGCATATCTAGCAATATGAAAAAAATCAATCTCAACTATGAAGACTTGCTCAAGAGCACAACGACTCAATTGAAATACATGCAAGCATAGCAAAGTTCATGAATGCACATTGACATTAACCGCATATGCAAGCAGACACAAAATTATTTATAAGGTTAGTTATCATCAAAAATATAACCATATGCAAGACACACTTCATGACCCACACACATCATCGGTTCCCACGCGTAGGCTCGTCTATTCCATTCCCCCCCCTCTCTCTCTCCCTCTCTCTCTCATATCATTTTCTTCTCGGTGTGATTCTGACTTAAGCATCGGAGGGTTGTCCCCTGAGGTAACACCCAGGGCTCCTTCTGACGTCGTCTTTCTAGTGTTTGCAGACTTTCACGGGTGGCTGGACGATCTTCCCCAACAAATAAATCATAAAAATATGGTACGAGATTTAGGGACTATTTTTCCACCTCTACATTACTAATACGTAAGTAATCATGTTTACATCTTAATAATAGTTGGAAGAGTAAGTAAAATTAATTATACGCAACTTAGTATGAATGTATGATCACAAAAAAAACTCAACATTCTATTATTTTTCATATGAACATATTATTTTACAACTTAAATGAATTAATATTATAATTTTATTTTTTAAAACTTACAAAAAAATTTAAAAATTTAAAAAAATCAAAAAAGATGTCCCCCTTCAGCCCGTATGGTATGTTGTCGTTCCGACTATACTGTCCTATATTGACCGATACAGTTGGGTCATAAAATTTTACTCGGAACAAATCTGGCAATCTAATCTGAACTAAGTCTAAATCAGACGATGGATTTAAATAAAATCCTCGACATCACGACGGATATTGTAACGGTTTAAAGACGTCTTTTGGCAGTCAATGAAGCGTGTTCGCATTTTACGCCGAAGTGAGGAATTGTCCAGGTCACGGACCCTTAATCGTCCGATAAATCAAATCCTGCGGGATTAAACTGGTATATGCTATTTACGGATACTTGTTCAACCAATGAACTAATTTTTTATTTTATCGCCCTTTTAAAAAATTTATCTGCTCAAGGTTGCATTGGAAACCATTTGAAATGGTTAAAAATGAAAGAGACAAAGTTAATGAGACGGGTAATGATCTTTTGTAATTAGAGATTGCTGGAGTCCAGTCCTCTCGTGCACTAAAATGATCCGGACTCTTTCATGTTGTCGCATGCACAGGACAGTTCAATAAAAAATTAAACATCAGTCAAGACTCCGCAAAATTTTGTCGTCTCCTTCCAATAATTAATCGTATTCCTCATCCTTACAAGACCGCAAATTCATGCATATGTGTAGGTTATGTCTTTTACTTCAAACATGAGATGTGAGTTTCCATATTAATTAATTAATCCCTCATTAATTGCTCAGTTTGATCAATATTCTCTAGTTGCATGCTACCAACTACTTCACCAAAATGATACGAGCCAGCAATAGCAATTTGTATCGCCGTCCCTTACTCATGAGAGGTTATCTTGTCAATGTGCGTGCGCTGTACTGTGGCTAAAATTAAGACTCTAGCTATATAGAGACCTTGGAACCAATATTACAACTGTGAAACATGTAATCCAAGACAATATTCAGTGGTAGGTGGAGTTAGTAATTACATTATTAAAAAAAAAATTTAAACATGCATGATCTCATGATCAGACACATCATACTGTTTGCTTGTCGACCTGCTGCGCACATTCCGGCCTCAAGACAGTGAATTCCTCCGCTTGGGTGTCAAAGTCCTCCCTTGCCCCACCCTCGCCTTCTTCCCCTGCGCGGGCGTCTGGCGGCCCACCGCCACCACCTCCTCCTCCTCCATCTTCTCCACCTGCACGTCGATCTGCCTGAAGAAGAGCGAGCGCCACTTGAAGAAGCCCCGCTTCTTCCTGTCGACGAGCCTGTCGACCTGCGCCTGCAGGGAGTGGCACTGGATCTGCAGCCTGGCGACCTCGTCCCGGAGCTTGCGTATCTCGTGCTGCTGCGCCATGACCTCGCGCTTGGAGGGGCACCGCGGGGGGAGCTCCAGGGTGGCGGCGGTGGGGCTGCGGGGGCCGCTGAAGGAGCCGCTCCAGCTGTCGGCGAGGCGGTTAACCTTGGTATGCTCGGAGAAGAGCACCTGGATGACGGCCCGCAGCGGGAGGCGCTCGTTCTGGGCGGCGTGGAGGGAGGCCTCCGATGAGAGCTTGCGGGTGTCGATCAGCCTGCACAGGGCCTTCCTCTCCTCTTTGGTGGTGCCGGGGTGTGCCTGCAGCAGGGAAAAGGTGGCGCATGCACACAGTCGAAGGTGTCAAGGCCGGTTGTGGAGAAACACGCAATGCATGACTCCAAAGAGAGCTTAATTAACTTGTGCAAACATTGCATGCGTGGAGTGACACTTGGGAGCTATCTAGGAAATTAAGTCTACTTAGTTTGAAGCATTCCCTGCTTAATTAACCTGCCTCGGCATTTCTTTCAAGCATATGCAAGAAGTGATACAACTTAATTTGCATATTAGTACTGTTATATACTATCTTCGGTGCAAACAAATATATTGGCAGCAACATCTGAGAACAAGTAGTAAGCTCAGCTTTCTGCACTATTAATTACGACCCAGAAAAAAAAAAGAAAAAAGAAGAAGACTTTTCTGTACTCAACAGGTGAGGTCAACTCTTGAGCTTTTGGAAGATGCATGTAACGAGGACTCCTGTTTTTTGGACACAGGAGTCCGGGGGCAGCTTGTAGAATCCACATGTAGCTGCAGGTGGTCCAAAGACCAGGAAACGGTACAGGTTGCATGCAGGTGAAGAGTTTATTGGGCTCTTCCTCAGAGATCCCTTCTTTGGGCGGCGGACTCTGTCGTTGGCCCAACCAGGACAAAACATATTTTAGATACCAGTATCATAGTTAGTTAAATAAGGTTCGGGAATAATACGATGGAGTTACCTTCAAGTATAATTCGTCTTAATTCTTTAAAAAATATGGTCAAAGATACTGACAAAAATAAGTTCGGTATGGGATACGTACATATGGTGTATTAGACGTTCACATATCAAAGATTTAGATATAAAAATTCCGATAGCGTATGACATTGATTATATACGGGCGAAGTCATGATGTAGTCTATTAATCATTTGGAGGAGGATGTTGCTGAGAGAAACTGACGGACCTGGCTCACCCATGGTACGTACGTACTTCATTCACTCACAAAGAAGGAAGAACTAAAAGTGGAAGACAGACAGACAAGGATGGAGCAAGGTACATGCATGCAAATCCCCTAGGAGTACTTGGGTGTGGACATTATATATTGGACTACTCATTTCTCAATTATTTGAGACAATCACGAACACAGAGCCATTAGCAGGCATCTTTCATTGCTCTCCTGCTAGACCGTAGCTAGACATGTGAGGCGGCAGTACTTGTTGCTGCTCCTTTTCTACTCGTGTGCTAACGTTGTTTTGTGGGTTGCGGCTTTATCTGTAGGGTTACTATAAATAAACCCTGCAGACACCCCCACAAAGGTGCAAGAGTTCTCGCCCCCGCTAGACAATGCATGCACTACCAACTGGCATGGGCACATCAAAACCTAGAGACCCCTCATATATATATATATACATATATATGTTATCCAGCCAGCTACGGACGTACCCCCCTTGGAGGTCCATGGCCAAGTGGCCGCTGAAGATGACCTGTCTCTGTCTCCATGTGGGAGTAGGGAGGTCTGCCCAAAATGGATTTGTCCCATCAGTAGCAGAGGCCAGCTGTTTGCCTTGCTTCTTGCCAGTGCCAGTGCCAGTGCCAGTGCCAGAGAACCCATATATAGGAACCCCCACCCCACCCAGCCACCCCCAATCCCCACAACAGAAGTTCAAATTACACTCTCTAGCTAACGATGTGAGCTAAACCTACTGCATGTGACCTGCAGCATTGTAGAAGATAGTGTTGCCATCGCAGTCCTCGATCGTCGAGCCAACCCCAGAACCATTGACGCCGGCCCTTCTCTTGTGTTGTCCTCTCTTATTATCTCTCTCTCTACTTTCCTTGGTTATCCCATTGTAAAAACCCACGTACTACTAGCCGGCAAAATCACGTGTGCGAAGCCAATAATGTGTGCATGTGTACCAGCAGAATGTGTCTATACTTACTTTGAAATACGTATCGATGGCCCTGTACAACCCGTCGTCCGTCGCCCGAGCATGGCCGGGAAGTGCCCCGGCGAGGGCCTCGAACTCCTGCAGCGTCAGGTTGGCGTCCACGGCGGCCTCGGCGAGGTAGCCGTCGACCAGCTTGGCCACCTTCACTATGGCGACGCCGCTCTTGACGGCTTCGTCCATGCCAGCGAACACCCGGACCAGGCGGAGCACCAGCCCGACGTCGAGCAGCGTCCCGCAGGTGTGGCTGAAGGCCGGTATCATGAGCTCTCGGAGCGAGGCCTGGTCTAGCTGCCTCGCCACGCGCTCCTCCAGCTCGGCCCGGTGGGCGGCGTCGGCGTCCACCATATTGGCAACCCGGAGGAGCCGCAGCAGGAAGCCGCAGGGCACCGCGTCCTTCTCCGAGGGCAATGTCCTCACCAGCGTCTCCACGAAGAACCTCTTCTTCATCCACGCGGCCATGGAGCCCTCTGCCTTGGCCTCGGCGAGGCCCGTGGCGCCCGGCGGGGTGGCGGCGCCGCCGCCGTTGGGCTCGCAGCCGGAGAGCTCGGGGAGCCACCTGGCGACGCAGTGGGAGATGACCGAGCCCACCAGGTCGGGGCGGGTGCCCCGGGCTCGGACTTCCGCTAGCATCTTCACGAAGTTGTCCATGTCCAAGAGGCATGTCTCGTCCAGCCATGGCCCTACCCCGAGCTGCCCCGGGAGGGGAGACCCATTAGCGGATTCCGGCAGTGGCAAGCAGCTCTCAGGTGAATTGGTAGCAGACGACCTCATGCCTATCTAGCTGCCGATGCACGGAGACAGACAGAGAGAGAGAGAGAGAGAGAGAGAGAGAGAGAAGCTCCCAACGGGTGGTAGAGCCCCTAGATGCATCGCATCCCTAAATAACCTGCCTGCGCCTGCAGTATTGCTCGGTGAAGCTCTAAAACAACAAACCTTTGGTGGAGGGATTGAAGAATGGCCATCACTCACCACATGCGCCATCGGATGCTTTGTTCTTCCAAAATGGCTGCAGCATCCAGCCGTAGGTGTGAGAAAAGCTACAAACGTGCCCACGAGGTGCGTTAAAGGCTGTGGTCAATTTTTGTCTCTCCCGCCCGCTCTCGCGTGGTACGATTTCTTGTTGCGTAGTTGCGATTCTGGTGACCCCATATTGGGTTTTGGGTCCAACAATTGGGTCCCCGAGAACCTGGCAAAACCCACCCATTAATTATTAGGTTGTTCGCATGCATACGCTCCTCGAGGTAAAATTATGTGAAGGTTCATCTTGCAATGTCATTAATGGCACATATAATCATATATCCTCGGATGTCATATATATTCGTTTGATTAGCCTACTACATGTTTGATGTGATTAACTTCCTTTCTTCGTGATCAAATCTTTTTAAGTGATAAAAATACCTACAAGTTCGCCCCCTCTCAGCCTCTCTTTCAGTTCCATCTGTCGATGTTGTGGGGTCTTTTTCATCTTAAGTGGTGGTAACGTTTTGACTGACAGACATATTAATATTGTGAACATATCCGTTTACTAGGTGGCCAAATTCTAGCGTCGGAATACATATTCCGCTTCATTTCCATAAGAAAGGATTAGAGACTTTTACATGCATGTCATACAATTCTATTTATGTAAGAGTATCTTTTAGAATTGTGATAAAGAGAAGATTTTATCATTATCCTTTTTAATATCATAGATATCCTGTGCATGCATGGTAACACATGCACTTCGTGGTATATATATATATATATATATATATGACCTGAAAAAATACGTAATCATGTCATTTTATTCTTCTAGGAAGGGTATTTATGGTCTGATAACTTTAGAAAGTAGGGATTCTTACATATTAGTCTCTATAAATTTTGTGAATTACTTTTTAACCACTCAAATCTCACTATTATTTTAAAAACCCCCGAAATGAAAAAAATACGTAATCATGTCACTTTATTCTTCTAGGAAGGGTATTTATGATTTTATAACTTTAGAAAATAGGGATTTTTACAAATTAGTCCCTATAAACTCTGTGAATTAATTTTTAACCCCTCAAATCTCACTATTATTCTAAAAACCCCCGAAATCGATGCCGTTAAACACATAAATCCCTGCCGTTTCTTACTATCGACTGTCGACGATATTAAACCCAACTAAAGTTACTTTGACCATAGGTTACGAAAATACCAAAACACCCCTTGGTTAGATACCTCGATGACGTCTCTCCATTTGCTCCTCATTGCGACGGAACGTGGTCATGCGGGGGAGGGCTAGCCTTCCGACCACCGCACCCCATCTACACCGGCTGCCACTACGCGGACGACGGAGGCGCATTGATCGTCGGAGGAGAGCCACACTGGCATACGACGGAGTCGCACAGATCGTCGGAGGAGAGGACCCTTCTTCCAGGTTCGACGCAGTTGAGAGAAGCAAACTGAGGGCACAGAGAACGGCACTCCGTCGAGCAATCGGTCACGAACTCACTATTTGTGCATGCGTGGTAGGATTTTGTTGGGGAGAACGACATTTAGGTCTCCTTGAACCAACTGTGAAGGGCAAATCTGTTGGGTTGAAGGTCTTTGGGAGCACACATAAAAAAGGAAAACTCAAAGATTTTTCTAAAGGTTGCTACCTCAAGTGTTGTGTTTTGTATGGGGATCTTAATCCCGTATCGTAAAACACAAAGAGGTGAGGGGACATTATAGTTCCTAGGGCCCCATTGACTATGTCTTATAGACAATAGTGGAGGTGAGCTAGATCCTATTGCACGCACGCGCCGGGTCGGGCTGGGCGGGTGTGTGTGGTGCGGATCCAGCCGGCTTGCCCTGGCACCTTTTTAGATTTCTTTTTGTTGTTTTATCCTTTCTTGGAGAGAAAGAGGGGTCTCTGAACTGGCCGTTTGGAGGCGAACCGTCGCAGGCGTGGGCACAAAAGGGGGTGATTAGCATTTGCCTAATCACTGGTTATCATGTCTATGCCGTTTTACTTCCCAGAGGAATCACTCGCGTGTTGGTCTTCTCTCTCTCTCGTCTCCCTGTCGCGATCGCGGTTCTCCGTCGTCCTCCTCCTCACCGTGTTCTCGCCGCTTGCTGTTCCTGGAACGTCGTCTTCCTCCTCGTTGTACACACACACACACGTCGTCCAGTACTGTTGTTCTCTAGCGGCTCTCTTTCAACGGTGTTCGGTGCATGCTCTTCAACCTTTGCCACATTTTTTTAAAGAAGGGATCTAGGTTTCACACATAGCATATTTACGAGATTCTAGAGAGTGCACTTAAGGATCTCGTGTTGGTAGTCGTATCCTGAGGGAAGATCGCCATACCCGTCACATCTTTCTAGTGGGGGCCATATCTTCTCTAAGAGGAGTATCTTTGAGACGCTTCTACTTCACATTGTTTATTTCATATTAATTGTTGTATTATCATGCTTTACTCTATAATTATGCTTATTAATCTTATTTTATGGTCGTCCTTGATTGAATCAATCCCGTATGTACTTGTGCAATGGTTTGCCATGTATATGTTAACGTCCAATTGTTGCCATGATGTTGCCCTGGTACACTGTTGGTTTTCAATAGTCTTAGAGAAGATATTTATCATGGCATCGTCATCTTCAATGAGCTTTGGAACCCGAGTGGACATGTCTGGGATGCCCGCAAAGTTTTTCGAGTAACACTTTAAGCGTTGGCAACAACGCATGAAGATGTGGTTCACCATGGTAGGCCTAATCTCATTGATAGATTCGGACCCCCCTATGCTAGATGAAAACGACCCTGAGAGTGCTAAGAGGGTTGAAGAGTGGAATACAAAAGACAGACTGGGACATGTGTGCATTCTAACTGCACTGTCTGATGTCATGTTTGATGTCTATAGTACTTCCACCTTTAACACTACTAAAGCACTGTGGAATGAACTTGATCGGAAGTACAATACCGAGGACCAAGGTCTGGAAAGTACTATGTTGGCAAGTTCTTTAAATTCCAGATGGTCGAGAACAGATCTATAGGGGAGCAGGCACATGAGCTTATTCTTATGTTCCATGGCTTGGCTGAGGCAGATATGAAAATGCCTGAAAAGCTCCAAGTCATGTGCATCATAGAGAAGTTGCCTAGATCCTGGGAGGATTTTGACATGGGCCTCAAACATCACAAAGGGGCCATCTCTCTTGATGATTTGATGAGGGCTATAGCCATTGAAGAAGAACATAGAAAGGAGAAGCTCAATATGCCCGTGGATGCAAGTGCAAACCTAGTAATGAGGCATAAGGGTAAGGATTTAAAAGGTAAGGCCAAGGTTGATTCCACTACACAGATGAAACCCAAGAGAAAGATAAAGAAGAAGAAAGCACTAGGACAGTGCTGGATTTGTGGTGATAAGGGTCACATGTGCAATGACTGTCCCAAAAGGAAAGAGAAATTGTTGAGGAAGACCCAAATTACCAATGAAATCCCAGCACAGATCAATGTAGTGACAGGAGGTTCTTATTCTGGTGTTGAGTATGTTTCTCTTAACCCTCAGTTGTTTGCTGTTTATGAACCAAATGAATGGTTGGTGAACACTGGAGCCAATGTACATTTGTGTGCTGACAGGGCTAGTTTTGTGTCTTATCAGGCCATCCATGACCGCTCCGTGATGATGGAAAATGGGAGTACATGTAGGGTGCTTGGAGTTGGACAAGTAAACCTGAAGTTCACTTCAGGGCGTGTTCTTACTCTTTCCTTAGTGTACCATGTTCCTAGTGTCAGGAGGAACATTTTATCTGGTTCTGTTTTAGTGAGAGAGGGTTATGAACTTAACTTTAAATGTAATAAAGTTGTTACACTCTATCTGAAGACTTTTATTTCTAAAGGTACGTTATCTTTCTGATGGATTGTTTAAAATCTTTGTGGATCATGTGGTGAACAGAAATGTGAATGATAATGCTGCAATTTTTATTTTTGTTCCTGTTGCTTATAATGTTTTAGATTCATCTGATTTGTGGCATGAACGTCTAGGACATCTTAATTTAAATGCTTTGAAACGTATGATGAACCTGAAATTGATTCCTGAGCATACTCTTGATAAAACCAAGAAATGTGATATCTGTGTACAGGCTAAACAACCCAGAAAACCTTTTCATTCTGTGGTTAGAGATTCAGATATTCTAGATCTAGTGCATTCAGATATATGTGAGTTTAATGGTATGTTAACTAGGGATCAGAAAAAATATTTTGTTACCTTTATAGATGACTGTAGTAGATACTGTTGTGTGTATCTGCTTAGGTCTAAAGATGAGGCTTTGTAAAAGTTTATCATCTTTGAAAAGGAAGCAGAAACACAATCTGGCAGAGTTCTTAAGAGGTTGAGGTCTGACAGAGGAGGAGAGTATACTTCTAGTCTGTTTGTGGAATATTGCCAAGATCATGGCATTGTTCATGAAACAACTGCTCCATACTCTCCTCAGTCTAATGGGATAGCAGAAAGGAAGAACCGTGTATTTACAGACATGGTCAACTCTCTTCTGCAGAGTTCGAGACTACCTAAGTATATGTGGGGGGAAGCTTTGAATATAATACAGCTTACCTTATTCTGAACCATATTCCCCTGAAACATAAAGACAGTAGTCAAATTGAACTTTGGAGAAATAAGAAACCTAGTTTAAAATTTCTCAAAGTGTGGGGGTGCCTTGCAAAGGTATTTATTCCTGAACATAAGAGAAAGAAACTAGGACCTAAGATAGTTGACGCCGTCTTCTTAGGCTATACTACAAACAGCTATGCGTATATATTTCTGGTTATCAAATCAGAAATTCCTGGCATAGATGTTAACACCATAGTCAAGTTTTGAGGTGTCACGTTCTTCGAAAATATTTTTCCCATGAAGACTGGTGTACCTCAACATCTGTCTTCCGAGACCGTAGCTTCTACATCTGATTCTATTCCAGAACATGTGGAAAGAATGACAAATGTGGGGGTTGTTGCATCCGGACTTCATCCTGATACTAGTAATCAGGAAGAAGTTGAACCAAGGAGGAGTAAAAGACAAAGGGTTGCCAAGGATTATGGAAGTGAATTTGTCACTTATCAGATCACGGGTGACCCTCCAACCTTTCGAGATGCTATGGCTTCACCTGAAGCTAGGCATTGGAAGGATGCCATTAAGAGTGAAATTGATTCCATTCTTGCAAATGGCACTCGGTAATTAGTTGATCCTCCTCCTGGTTCAAAGACCATTGGATGCAAATGGGTCTTTAAGAAGAAGCTCAAGCCAGATGGTACTATTGACAAGTATAAAGTTAGGCTAGTTGCTAAGGGTTTCAAACAAATGGAGGGGATAGATTACTTTGATACATATTCCCCTGTCACTAGGATGACCACAATCAGGGTGCTTATAGCACTGGCTTCCTTATATAATCTTATTGTCCATCAAATGGATGTCAAGACTGTATTTCTTAATGGTGATCTTGATGAAGAGATTTATATGGATCAGCCTGAAAGATTTATGGCTCCAGGTAGTGAAAAGCAAGTTTGTAGACTTATCAAGTCTCTGTATGATTTGAAACAAGCCCCTAAGCAATGGCATGAAAAATTTGACACGACTATCATGTCATTTGGCTTTATAGTCAATGAGTTTGATAAGTGTGTCTATCACAAAGTTAAGGGTAATGAATATGTAATTTTATGCCTATATGTCGATGATATCTTGTTGTTTGGAAGCAATTTGGGAATCATAGTTGATACCAAATCATTCTTAAGTAGCATATTTGAAATGAAGGATATGGGTGAGACAAATGTAATTCTGGGGCTGACTCTTACTAGATCAGCTGAAGGGATAGCAATTTCTCAATCTCACTATGTTGAGAAAGTTTTGGAGAAATTTGGCTATCAAAATTGTAAAGCTGTCTGCACACCCTATGATCCTTCTAGAATCTTCTGCAAGAACAAGAGTGGTGATCCTATGTCTCAATTACGGTATTCCCATATCATAGGAAGCTTAATGTATCTGGCAAACTGTACTAGACCAGACATTCATATGATATGACTAAACTCAATAGATACACAAGTTGTCCTGATCGTTCTCACTGGGAAAGCTTGGATAGGGTGCTGAGGTACATAAAAGGTACTATGACCCTAGGCTAGCTTGCATCTTGGGAAATTCCCTACTGTTCTTGAGAGATATAGTGATACAAGCTGGATAGCTGAAAACTCAGGGAGCAATGGTGTCACTGGGTATGTATTTACCCTGGGAGGTGGTGCAGTCGCCTGGAGATCGACTAAACAAACCATCTTGTCTCGGTCTACTTAATTTTGAGGCTGAGTTGTGTGCTTTGGATACTACTGGTATGGAGGCTGAATGGATCAGAGGTCTTCTTTCTGAACTTTCCCTGATGAGTAAGCCTATACCTGCGATCTCTGTGCATTGTGATAACATGACCACAATTGCAAAGGTCAAAAGTTCAAAGTACAATCAAAAGGAAAGGAGACATATTCAACTCAGACTTAAGTCTGTAAGGGAATTGGTGTCTCAGGGAGTGATAGCTATGGATTTTGTTGGTACCAAGGATAACATAGCTGATCCTCTTACTAAAGGACTAAATAAAAATCAAGTCCAAAAGTTTAGGATGGGGATGGGGCTGAAACCCATCATGATCAATTGTTCTCCTGTAATGGCAACCCAACCTATCTGAGTAGAGATCCTATAAAGAAGGTTCAATGTGGTAATAACAAGCTGCTGAGAGGACTGGAAGGCACTTATTCAGTTAGATGCTTTGTATCTGAGTTCCTCCCCTGCAATCCTAAACAAGCTAGTGCCTGCGACTGCAAGTTAAGGTTAAGTTATATACTTTTAATGGGTTCAAGCCTGGTAAGGCAGGATGTTAGCAGTGCATCCTTGGAGAAGTCCACCTAAATGAGTACTACTGTGAGGCCGCAGTTAAAGAATTGGGTTATTCTTGAAAGTACTCATAAATCAGGACAGGGCGCATGGCCTTTAAAGGCGCCTGTTACAATTATTGCTATCAATGAAGCATTATATCATGTTATTTTCTAATAAGAAACCCTTACATAAAGAATTAAGTTCAAGATTTAGTTCACTTCAGTTCTGTGGGGGTAGAAGTTGGAACGCTAAGGTAAAAGTTCAAACCCGAAAGGTACTTTTGCTGAAAGCATGATATGTTAATTCCTCTTCTGTATGTTCCCTTTGAATAAACCTTAAGTTTGTGAGGGAATGTTGGGTTGAACGTGTTTAGGAGCACACATAAGAAAGGAAAACTCAAAGATTTTTCTAAATGTTGCTACCTCAAGTGTTGTGTTTTGTATGGAGATCTTAATCCTGTATTGGATAACACAAAGAGGTGAGGGGACCTTATAGTTCCTAGGGCCCCCTGGACTATGTCTTATAGACAATAGTGGAGGTAAGCTAGATCCTATCACACGCACGCACGCGCCGGGATGGGTTGGGCCCGGCTCGTGCGTGTGTGTGTGAGGTGCGGACCCTGCCGGCTTGCCCTGGCACCTTTTTAGATTTCTTTTTGCTGTTTTATCCTTTCTTGGAGAGAAAGAGGGGTCTCTGAACTGGTCGTTTGGAGGCGAGCCGTCGCAGGCGTGGGCACAAAAGGGGGTGATTAGCATTTGCCTAATCACAGGTTATCCTGTCTATGCCGTTTTACTTCCCAGAGGAATCGCTCGCGTGTTGGTCTTCTCTCTCTCTCGTCTCCCTGTCGCGACCGCGATTCTCCGTCGTCCTCCTCCTCACCGTGTTCTCGCCGCTTGCTATTCGTGGAACGTCGTCTTCCTCCTCGCTATACGCACACACAGACGTCATCCAGTACTGTTATTCTCTAGTGGCTCTCTTTCAACGGTGTTCGGTGCATGCTCTTCAACCTTTGCCACATTTTTTTTAAGAAGGGATCTATGTTTCACACATAGCATATTTACGAGATTCTAGAGAGTGCACTTAAGGATCTCGTGTTGGTAGTCGTATCCTGAGAGAAGATCGCCATACCCGTCGCATCTTTCTAGTGGGGGCGATATCTTCTCTAAGGGGAGTCTCTTTGAGACGCTTCTACTTCGCATTGTTTATTTCATATTAATTATTGTATTATCATGCTTTACTCTGTAATTATGCTTATTAATCTTATTTTATGGTCATCCTTGATTGAATCAATCCCGTATGTACTTGTGCTATGATTTGCCATGTATATGTTAACGTCCAATTGTTGCCCTGATACACTGTTGGTTTTCAATAGAATTGTGGTCCAGGTAAGGGTTTCAGTTTGAGCGTTGAGAATTAATATTTTTTAATGGCTAGGGTTTCAATTTAGGGCAAAGTAAGACAGGTGCTGTGTGGTAGTTAAATTACATTATCTAGTTGGTTTGTTATGATTAAGACTGTTGTTATATCATTTTTGGTGTTAATTTTGTGGGATTATTTACTGTTCTAAAGATCTTATTACTGTCATCAGATTCTTGGATTCTGGAAATGGGGGAAAGAGAGCCATCGTTAAAGTTGACCTATAAGTTTGGTGGTTATTGGTGTTGGCCCAGATAGAGATGGCGGACAAGAAGGGGGGTTGAATTGTCCCCTTTGCCGAGAAGGCGGATTTAAAAAACTATCCTTGACAACCACAGCGGAATTAAAATTGCAACGTTGATTTCTTAAGCAGGAGTGAGATTAAAGAGTTCTCTCACGCTTTCCGATCTCACTCGAATTGACAATGTAACAATTTAGACAGTTCAAGTTTAACAAAGATTAAACAGTGATTAACAAGGAAGTTAAGCTCAAATACAAATAACGGAGGTAGCAATGTGTGATAGCGTAGTGAGATAAAAACCTATGTATTGAACCTGTGAAGGGAGATAGAAGAAATGGCAAACACACAGGCAAACCATAAGACACAGATTTTTAAGGTGGTTCGGGACCACGACGGGCTCCCTACGTCCACCCCTCACCCAACCGGGTGAGGCTTCACTACCACGCTGCGCGACGGCAGCAACACGGGGACGAACCCCAACACACACGCTGCTTCCGCAGCAATAACCACACACGGGTAGGGGAAACACACCCCGGACAGTAAACCACACGGAGACGCAGCTCCGTACACACACACAAAAATATATTCTGAGTTTAACAAACAAAGAAGATATACAATAAATGCCTGTTGCAAAATATATATATCATGAAAACCATTTTAAGGGAATGGGAAATGATATGGAATGTTTTCCCTTTTGTTCTCCAGTAGCTTAAGAGGATCTTTTGTTGAAGCTCGGATTGGAGAAATGCTTATCCGCAGCTGGTTGGTGTAGTAGGTCGTCCTCCTTGAGGATCTTGCATATATTCCATCAAATTCAAACTCCAACCATGTCTGCAACCACCAAGAACAAATAGAAGATATAAAGCACTATACTCCAAGGCATATCTTGGTAAAAGGGGACATGACAAAAGAATAAAAATAAATGTATCTATATATGAAACTCATTCCACCCAACTCCTTTAATGTCCCTCAACTCTTTTTCGTTCTCCCTTTTTACTATAAAAGCAGATGGAACAATAATCCCAAATCTCAACCAAGAATGTAGAAGGGAATGATTTATATATCCCCTTAACCTTCACACAAATAGGAGACAAGATAGAAGAGTGCTTCACAATGATAAAATAGGAGAGAAAGACTTAGCCCCTTTGATGTATGCGCCCAAGCCGGCGGCCGGTGAGAGGAGTAGCAACCCCTTCCTCTAGCATCAAGCTTGGGATTACGAGATGCGATCGATGAAGGCTATATCTTCCTTCTCCACCGATGCAAACCCTTTCTCTTTATCCTCCAGTAGAGGGCGGTGCCCTCTTTCATGTTTTTCCTCTTCCCCTTTCTTCTTCCCTGCAGCAAATAGAGAATGTTAGCACATTGGGTGTTATTTCGATCCAAAATCGCAAGCTACATATAGGGCAGATAAGAGTTGAACAAATGACCACAATACCCTTGCAAAACCCTAGCAAAACCATCCTAATATGTTCATTAGTAACTCAAGGGTAAGTGTGTAAATTTTCAGCCCATTTGGATGTGAATTGGTCGGGTTTCGGCGACTTACGGAAATCCCGCACGGTGCTGCGAACAGGGGTGAGTCGACCCACTTTGGAGGGGGGGTCGACCCATCTGCAAGACAGTTGCTGTCTGGGCAGATTTCACAGGGGGGGTCGACCCACTTACAGAGGGGGGTCGACCCACTTGGTAGACAGCAAGCAGTTAGGCTTTTTCTTGCCCAGGGGTCGACCCATTGAGTGGGGGGGTCGACCCATTAACCTAGAAACATGATCAAAAGGTTTCTAAACCATTTCCAAACATTCTAAACATGCAACCCAATAGATTAAAACAAGGATTCCATTTAACTAAAACATCATGATGAATTTGCAAGAGAATTCATTCTAAACCCGAATGAAATCAATTTGTGTCCAACCAACAATCATTCCTCCTCATTCAACATGTAAAACAAATGAATATGCATTGAAAACAAGATGTTAGCATTTGTAGACATCATCCAACAAATGTAAGCATTAACCACATTATTTTCACAATGAGAGCTAGTTTTCATTAATTTCACAATGAGAGCTAGTTTTCAACTAGCGAAATGCAAATTCAACATGTGAAGTATGATATATGAAATAAGCCCAAACTTTCATAAGAGAATACATCCAGAAATGATTCTTACCTTTGTAACATAGGTTTGTGGGCAGATTTACACCTGCACCATCAACCAATTCATGTTCAAGAGAGTTAAGCCAAGATAATTCAAGGACACTTATTCAACCCGGTTGAAGGCATGACTAAGCCAATAGAATAGCATGAGGTGAAGATGTGAAATCCATCAAGACCATTTGCAATCAGGTACTTCAACTCACCATTCAAACAAGATTTTGGTTAATGAACATTGAAACCCAAATGAGCCAGATCAAACAATGAGAGTTGAGAAAGGGCATGCATGAGACACATGCAAACCCAACTACTCTAAGCAAGCAATGAGCATATAACCCGAGGTTCTATTCAAACCAAACCATCACTCTTACCATGTCTTGAAGAGATTGAGAATAAAACCTTACCTATATATCTGAAACTCAAATTAATGATTAATTCAAACCAATCCAAATTCAGTCCAGAAATACATAGTTCATTCCAGGAATTGAATCAATAGTCCCATAGTTAAATAGAATGATGTGTATACATGAAACCCAATTTAACAAGGGACAATTGAACATTTTTTAACTCATTCAACTCAATCAAACAACTCATGGATACTTAGTTCATTCGATAAATTCACATACAGCCTTTAATCAGATGCATAGCACCCAAGTTCAATCCTGTGAAGACTGAACTCACTTTTGTCACACAGGTATGCAATACCATCCTAAAATACTTGATCAATTAACATGAAATTCTTGATATCAAAATGCAACTTGAGAGTGAGTTGTACAACCCTCTCAACCATGCAACATGAATAATCCATATATCAATTTTTTCATTATCAAGAATCCAGATGGTGTGAACAACATGAAGAACATTTCATGGAAAACTTGAAGGCTCCAAAGTCTCATGTACGACACACGAGTCAACATGAATTATAGGTGAAGTTCAAACCACACTAAGTATTTGAACCACCTGCAAAACAAGAATACATCGTGTTAGCTTAACAAATGTTATAAAGCATAAAGCACACAATATAGAGGAATCATCAAAACCATTGTCAAAGACAACGAGGGGGCACACAGAACCCAACAATCTCCCCCTTTTTGATGATGACAATATATTGTGGCTATACAATTTTCTCTCCCCCTTTGGCATAATCAAAAAATGGGGGACAAAAGAGCAGATAAGAAGATTCCAACAGGAATAAGAAATAAGCACACGAACCCAGCAATGGACTTCCCATGAAGAGAAGGGCGTGAATTTGAGGAGCAATCAAGAGAGATATGAATTCAGTGCATTTGGAACTATTTTTGTGATTTTTGCAATATGAATGAACAAATTATTATATGCACAAGTAATCTAAGAAAACTGAGATATATGCAATGTAAAGCAGAATGCAGAATATGAACTATATGCAAAAGATAAAACTATATGGTATGCACAAGTGTGTTGTGCTTTAGAAAGCACGTTATTTTCTCCAATTGTCAAGAACCAAAAACCAACTGACAATGGGTTATTTAACCTATTATGGATAAGTATGATCTATAGATGCATGTAAATAAAGTGAGCATGATATGATCAATTTAGGTCAAGCATTCAAGCACTCAAGCAAGCATAATTAGTATAGACTCATGCAAGTCCCTTCGGGACGGATTAAGGATAATGCAATCGATTATAGAGCATGATGAACATGTACAATACTAAGAGAGTCGTGCTTACACAATAAGGTACTGCATAAACTATGAAATTTGACAGATTCATAAAGAACATTCTTACAATCAAACCCATGTGCAATGTGAAGATTGAGCAATGAATTCCAAGACAATATGGATAATCATATTTTCTAGAAAACACTAAAAGGAACTTATCATCCATACACTTTCATACACAATGCTCGACTATTGGTAGCTACGTATGACCCCATTTTTTATAACTAAAATGGTGTGACTAACCTTTTGACGCGAGTCATGCCCTTTGTTTCAGGGGCAATTCCCGGTTACTCAGTTTCGTCACTTTTTATGATGTGTAAAAGACACTTTTCGACGCGAGTTGTATCCTTTGTCTCAGGGACACTTCCCGGCTACTCGGTGGCTAATCACACTTATCTTAAGGTGGATTAGTTTCTCCTTTCGGCACGAGTTTCCTTCTTTATTTCAGGAGGGATTCCCGACTACTCGGATCCACGTTCCACTTATACAATTTTTTAGAGGGGTGAACAGCTTTTTCCTCACGAGATATGTGACTTCCATGTAGAGAATCAATAGTTCAGAAGAGTGTAGAATAGAAAACTGTAATCCTTATCTAGTTGAATCATTTATCTCAAAAAGGTGTAATAGTGTGTGGGTGGTTGTAGTGAATGTAAGACATGAATTAGTCAATTCAAAATTATGTCTCCCCCTAAATGTATGCACGATTATAAAAGTCTCTCCCTTAATATATGCCATATACAGACATGTCCAAACCAATGCATTTTCAAATAGCAAGGAATGAGTCATAGAAGGAGTCAAAAAAATTGGGTGTATCATATATACAATCAAGCATTCATTGAATTGAATTTTTCAAGCAAGTAGATTATCGGTACTCGGCGGAGAACTTAGGTCCGAAGACCACCATTACGCATAGTGAAAGCTTCCGGCTAGACGTAGTCTAACTTTCCACTAACACCATTTCATATACCGAGTAATCAAGACATTCAAGCACATAAGTATGAAGAATATGCAAATGGTATGCATGAATATGCATGATATGAGCATGTGGATGCGTATGTAAAATATGTATGCACATGCAAACTTATATTTACAAATGTGTAAAGATGTATATGATATGTGCAGTGTAAAACATCCAAACCCAATTTTTATTTGCAAAAGCAAAGAATGTGAGTATGAAAAGCAAACTGAACATTTGTTGTATCAAGCATTCAAAACTAAGGTTATTCACAAGATTGTAAAGAAGTGCATTCGGGCCTTTTAACAAGGGGACCCAAAGTTTCATTTTCAGATTTATCAAAGTGAACCTAAGTAAGAAAATTCTCAAAATTAAACTTTTTCATTCTCACCTTGAGGGTCCTTTATAAATTGACATCTTTTGACCTTAAGGTGCCCCTACAAAACAGATTCTCATTTTGGTGATTTGGGTACCCAAACCATCTTGGGTCCCGAGGGGTTAGTCCTGGCATGAACTAAAGATTTCTATGTTTCTTAGCATGCCAATCATCATCCAATTTCATAATAGAACAGTCATCCATCAAATGACCATTCTGACCACAGTAAAAGCAATGCGAGGAATTTCTTTTCATAAATCGATTTTCATCATTTTTCATTAGAGAACATGTATCCATTACATGTCCACTTTCACCACAGTAATAACATGAAAAATTATTCTTTACAAACCATGCATCATCATTTTCTTTTATGAAGCAGTTTTCAAAAGTATGACCATGTAGACCACAATAATAGCAATGATCATGGAAATTTTTCTTTGTGGGTTTTTCATGATCATGAGAGGTTTCACACATTTCCATTCTTGATTTTAAAGCACGTTCATCGTCAGATTTCAAGATGGAACAGTCATACATGTCGTGGCCAAAATTGCCACAGTAATAGCAAGAGACATTCATCCTTTTTCTTGATGCATGAGAGTGTTTAACAGAAGGAAGGTTTTCATGCATACAAGACTTAACAAAAGTATTTTTCTCTTTTTGATTTTCATTATCATGCAAACACAAAGATTCATTCAAGCTCTTCATTTCGCTCTCACACAATGCAAGTTTTTCATTCAACAAAGAGTTGACAGTTTTAACACTTGCAATTTCTTGTTCCAACATATGAAGATTTTCAAGATTATCACTCATAACAACATGTTTTCCTTTTTCAAACATGCGAACTTTATCAAGCAACAAATCGTTTTGTTCTTTCAGGTTTTCAATTTCCTTGACATATTTTTCAGTCTGTATGAATTCATCAATAAGGAATTGATCACTGTTAGAACAATGCAATTTTTCTTTAGCTTCCTTTTCAATGTTTTCAAGTTCTGAAATTCTACTCATCAACATTTCATTTTCAGATTTCAGAATAGAAATCGATTCTTTGCAGTCATTAACTTCAGTCATGTAGGACTTGACAAGTTTCTCAAACTCTAAGCATTTCCCACATGAAGAGTTATCAACACAAGAATGTTCATTTTGAGCACACTTAGCACATGGAGAGTTAACATTTGAACTATCATCAAGTCTCTTCTTTATTTTTCTATTTTCAGATTTTAAAACTTTGTATCTATCAGCAAGCTCATCATACGCCTCCATTAGTTCACTAAGACTTAATTCATCATCTTCATCAGAGTCAGAATTAGAGTTAGAGTTTACCTTTGAAGTCTCTTCACTTTTTCGCTCTATTTCTTCATTTGCCGCCAGGCAATTACAAATATTGCAACTATCTTTTTGGGCTTCGCGTAGCCCATCCCAAATCTCTTTGGCTGACCTACAAGAAGAAACAAAAGGAAGTACGTCAGCGCTCACTGCAGCTCTAAGAACATTCAAAACAAAAATATTATCAGTGTTCATTCTTTTATGCTCATTGGTCCATCTTGATTCATTTTTGGGTAAGACATGTGGACCTTGAGTGATTAAATCCATAAGACTCAGATCAGTCTTTACAAACCAAGCACATAATTTTTCAAGCCATGAATCAAAATCAAAACCATCAAATATAGGAACAGAGTTCAAACTAGCCATCATGAATCGACCGTTTCTCCTAGACCGTGAGGTCCGTAGAATAAAAATCAGAGACTAGCTCTGATACCAATTGTTGGCCCAGATAGAGATGGCGGACAAGAAGGGGGGTTGAATTGTCCCCTTTGCCGAGAAGGCGGATTTAAAAAACTATCCTTGACAACCACAGCGGAATTAAAATTGCAACGTTGATTTCTTAAGCAGGAGTGAGATTAAAGAGTTCTCTCACGCTTTCCGATCTCACTCGAATTGACAATGTAACAATTTAGACAGTTCAAGTTTAACAAAGATTAAACAGTGATTAACAAGGAAGTTAAGCTCAAATACAAATAACGGAGGTAGCAATGTGTGATAGCGTAGTGAGATAAAAACCTATGTATTGAACCTGTGAAGGGAGATAGAAGAAATGGCAAACACACAGGCAAACCATAAGACACAGATTTTTAAGGTGGTTCGGGACCACGACGGGCTCCCTACGTCCACCCCTCACCCAACCGGGTGAGGCTTCACTACCACGCTGCGCGACGGCAGCAACACGGGGACGAACCCCAACACACACGCTGCTTCCGCAGCAATAACCACACACGGGTAGGGGAAACACACCCCGGACAGTAAACCACACGGAGACGCAGCTCCGTACACACACACAAAAATATATTCTGAGTTTAACAAACAAAGAAGATATACAATAAATGCCTGTTGCAAAATATATATATCATGAAAACCATTTTAAGGGAATGGGAAATGATATGGAATGTTTTCCCTTTTGTTCTCCAGTAGCTTAAGAGGATCTTTTGTTGAAGCTCGAATTGGAGAAATGCTTATCCGCAGCTGGTTGGTGTAGTAGGTCGTCCTCCTTGAGGATCTTGCATATATTCCATCAAATTCAAACTCCAACCATGTCTGCAACCACCAAGAACAAATAGAAGATATAAAGCACTATACTCCAAGGCATATCTTGGTAAAAGGGGACATGACAAAAGAATAAAAATAAATGTATCTATATATGAAACTCATTCCACCCAACTCCTTTAATGTCCCTCAACTCTTTTTCGTTCTCCCTTTTTACTATAAAAGCAGATGGAACAATAACCCCAAATCTCAACCAAGAATGTAGAAGGGAATGATTTATATATCCCCTTAACCTTCACACAAATAGGAGACAAGATAGAAGAGTGCTTCACAATGATAAAACAGGAGAGAAAGACTTAGCCCCTTTGATGTATGCGCCCAAGCCGGCGGCCGGTGAGAGGAGTAGCAACCCCTTCCTCTAGCATCAAGCTTGGGATTACGAGATGCGATCGATGAAGGCTATATCTTCCTTCTCCACCGATGCAAACCCTTTCTCTTTATCCTCCAGTAGAGGGCGGTGCCCTCTTTCACGTTTTTCCTCTTCCCCTTTCTTCTTCCCTGCAGCAAATAGAGAATGTTAGCACATTGGGTGTTATTTCGATCCAAAATCGCAAGCTACATATAGGGCATATAAGAGTTGAACAAATGACCACAATACCCTTGCAAAACCCTAGCAAAACCACCCTAATATGTTTATTAGTAACTCAAGGGTAAGTGTGTAAATTTTCAGCCCATTTGGATGTGAATTGGTCGGGTTTCGGCGACTTACGGAAATCCCACACGGTGCTGCGAACAGGGGTGGGTCGACCCACTTTGGAGGGGGGGTCGACCCATCTGCCAGACAGTTGCTGTCTGGGCAGATTTCACAGGGGGGGTCGACCCACTTACAGAGGGGGGTCGACCCACTTGGTAGACAGCAAGCAGTTAGGCTTTTTCTTGCCCAGGGGTCGACCCATTGAGTGGGGGGGTCGACCCATTAACCTAGAAACATGATCAAAAGGTTTCTAAACCATTTCCAAACATTCTAAACATGCAACCCAATAGATTAAAACAAGAATTCCATTTAACTAAAACATCATGATGAATTTGCAAGAGAATTCATTCTAAACCCGAATGAAATCAATTTGTGTCCAACCAACAATCATTCCTCCTCATTCAACATGTAAAACAAATGAATATGCATTGAAAACAAGATGTTAGCATTTGTAGACATCATCCAACAAATGTAAGCATTAACCACATTATTTTCACAATGAGAGCTAGTTTTCATTAATTTCACAATGAGAGCTAGTTTTCAACTAGCGAAATGCAAATTCAACATGTGAAGTATGATATATGAAATAAGCCCAAACTTTCCATAAGAGAATACATCCAGAAATGATTCTTACCTTTGTAACATAGGTTTGTGGGCAGATTTACACCTGCACCATCAACCAATTCATGTTCAAGAGAGTTAAGCCAAGATAATTCAAGGACACTTATTCAACCCGGTTGAAGGCATGACTAGGCCAATAGAATAGCATGAGGTGAAGATGTGAAATCCATCAAGACCATTTGCAATCAGGTACTTCAACTCACCATTCAAACAAGATTTTGGTTAATGAACATTGAAACCCAAATGAGCCAGATCAAACAATGAGAGTTGAGAAAGGGCATGCATGAGACACATGCAAACCCAACTACTCTAAGCAAGCAATGAGCATATAACCCGAGGTTCTATTCAAACCAAACCATCACTCTTACCATGTCTTGAAGAGATTGAGAATAAAACCTTACCTGTATATCTGAAACTCAAATTAATGATTAATTCAAACCAATCCAAATTCAGTCCAGAAATACATAGTTCATTCCAGGAATTGAATCAATAGTCCCATAGTTAAATAGAATGATGTGTATACATGAAACCCAATTTAACAAGGGACAATTGAACATTTTTTAACTCATTCAACTCAATCAAACAACTCATGGATACTTAGTTCATTCGATAAATTCACATACAGTCTTTAATCAGATGCATAGCACCCAAGTTCAATCCTGTGAAGACTGAACTCACTTTTGTCACACAGGTATGCAATACCATCCTAAAATACTTGATCAATTAACATGAAATTCTTGATATCAAAATGCAACTTGAGAGTGAGTTGTACAACCCTCTCAACCATGCAACATGAATAATCCATATATCAATTTTTTCATTATCAAGAATCCAGATGGTGTGAACAACATGAAGAACATTTCATAGAAAACTTAAAGGCTCCAAAGTCTCATGTACGACACACGAGTCAACATGAATTATAGGTGAAGTTCAAACCACACTAAGTATTTGAACCACCTGCAAAACAAGAATACATCGTGTTAGCTTAACAAATGTTATAAAGCATAAAGCACACAATATAGAGGAATCATCAAAACCATTGTCAAAGACAACGAGGGGGCACACAGAACCCAACAATTGGAAAATATTAAAGTCTGGGAGGAGGGCATACGCATTAGGGCAGAGTGAGACAGTAGTCGCATATCTTGATTACTACAGTAGATGCATAGTAATTGAGGATATGAGACATATATCCAAGTGGGCAAGTACACATTGTCTAGAATTTCATTATGAATTGCCTAATAGTAGACCTGTTCGGTATGAGGAAATAATTTCAGATGCTTAATTGTATGAGGGGATGAAAGCTCATTTGCCTGTAGGGAAGATGATAATATATGTTAGCACATTGGACAGTCAGCCATTAGACTTGCAGCCAACCAATAATCCACAGAAAGGTGTGCCCAGCCAGTCTGCTCAGGTTGACCCCGGTGCTCAGGTCCATTCCCAGACTATTGTTGATCTTGATGGGATGGATGTTCAGGATGAGGTTGTTCAAGATGCTGTGGTTGTTCAGGATGAGGTTGGTCAACATTATTAGGTTGTTCATGATAAGGTTCTTCATCAGGATGAGGTTATTCATGATGTTGCGGTTGTTCAGAAAGAGGTTGTTCATCAGGATGATAAGGTTCATGATGCCGCGGTTGTTCAGGATGAGGTTGTGCATGATGCTGATCTTGTTCATGAAGCTGAGGTTGTTAGGCTTCATGCCCCTGCCCAGGATATACAAGTGCAAGCATTGGCTGTTGTTGATGAGGATTATCAGGTTTTAAAGGACAGGATGCAATCTGAAACAGATGATAGTGACTCAGAATTTGTTGCATATGAATATGAGTACAGTGATTCTGAGGAGAGTGTGGCTGATTCTGATGAGGTACACACTGAAGACCGTTATCATTCAAGGCCATCTACCTCAGACGAGTCGAATATTGATTGAGGGGTTTCAGATGATGATGGAGATTTGCTAGAGGTTGATGAAGAGACCCTGGATATATCAGTTTGTTCTCTATTTGTAAATAGTAGGGAGTACATGATCGCTCTACGTTAGCATGCTATAAAAAATCAATTCGAATTCAAGTAGGTGAAAAATGATAGCATGGGGATTACTGTTGTGTGTGCAAATGTTAATTACAAATGGAGAGTGCATGCCTAAAGACTACAGGTTGGAGTTACTTTTGCAGTCAAAACAATGCAGGAAAAGCACACGTGTTCGGCCACATCAAGGTGTGATAACAGGATGGCATCAAAAGATTGGATTTCAGCAATGGTAAAAAAAGCAGTGAAGGACAATCTTGACATACCCTCTAGAAAGTTGGAAGCTAATTTATTGAAGTCTTACAATATTTCAATCCCTTATCACCACATTTGGCGTGCACGAGAGTTAGCAAAGGAGAAGGTTTTTGGGAAAGTTGAGGAAACATACAAGTATTTGCCACAGCTACTGAATGAGTTAAAGCAGAGCGACCCATCCTCAGTTCTAGAGTACAAGATTGGCCTGGATGGTTATTTTTAGAGGGTGTTCATTACCTTAGGGGCAAGTATCAGTGGTTTCAAAGATGGTTGTCGTCCAGTGTTGGGTATAGACGGATGTCACTTGAAGGGGTATTACACTGGGATCTTGGTGGCTACAGTTGCTCTTGATGGGAATCATTGTTTGTTCCCAGTTGTATATGATGTTGTTGAGGGGGAGATTATAGACTCATGGACATTGTTTTTTCACCTTTTGAAGAAGGCTATTTATTGGACATCCTGTTGGGATTATATTCATATCTGATATGGAAAATGGTATTGAGGTGGCTGTCCCAGATATCTTTCCAGGTGCCGAGCATAGGTAATTACATTGTTGAATTACATTGTTTATGAGTTTAATTTTGTCAAAATCCTTAATTACAATATTTAACTACAGTGACTGTAAGTTTTATTTTCAATGACAATGTCTGAATTTTGATCAGATTATGAAAACAATGTCTGAATTCAGTGACTATAAGTTTTAATGACATTGATTGTAGGTTTTATATTATGGATGAGATTGTCTGTAGGTTTTGTATGCGACACCTTTACAGAAATTTCAAGAAGAAATAGTCAGGCCCAGCCTTCAAGAATGCTACATGGGCTGCAGCAAAATCTTACACAATTCAATGATATAAAGCAGCTCTATTTAACATGAAGAAACTGGATGCACAGGTTGCTTCCTATTTAGATACTCTGCGTTGTGCATGGTCGAGATGTCAATTTAATGACAAGGGTAAGCTAAACTACATCACTAACAACCTAGCAGAGTCCTTTAATTCATTTGTTGGTGATACGAGAGGCCTGCCACTTGTAGACATATTAGATGGAATTAGGCAGAAAATCATGGTGAAAATGGACAATAGGAGGAGACATGCACGTAGGATCAAAGAAAAGTTTATGCCACGGGCTGTTGGCTATTTAAATGTAATTGTTAGGAAGTTGAGAAAATATTCAGTTAGATATTCCACTGATTTTATGGTAGAAGTGGAAAGTCCGTATAAGAGGTGCATTGTTAAATTGGACGAGATGTATTGTTATTGCCGAAAATGACAAGTCAGTGGGCTGCCGTGCTAACATGTTGCTGCTGCTATTGATGCCCGTATGGGCCTCCAAATCAATAAATTTGTTGATAAATGTTTTCCATTGAGGCATATAAAGCCACGTATGCAAAATCCATACAACCATTGTCATGTAAGAGCATGTGGCAGACTGTGGAATGTGTTGAGGTGCTTCCTCCTCGCTGCCAAAGACCCCAAGGCCACCCTTGAAAGAAGAGGATTAGAGATGCTAATGAAAATGAAAAGACAATAAGGAGATGCCATAAATGCACAAGATGTGAACAATGGGGTCACCATAAAACTGCTTGCAAAGAACCCCTCCTAGGACCACAATCTGCAGTTACAGATGTTGGAGTAGGTTCCACAACTGTGACCCGGAAGTAAGTTTGTATTACAATTAAGGTTTGTATTTGCTCTATTTTATATGTGCATATAAATTGAAAGTTATGTTGTAGGCAAGGCCCAAGAAGACCACCCAGGTTTATAAATGTTAGTGGTAGGGTTGGCCACGCTCAAACCAGTGGGGGTGATGAAGGGGCACAAGTGGCAACTTCAGTTGGGCCAGGTACTATCACTTAATCTTACAATAGCACACCTTATTATGCAAATCACTAGAAAATATGTATGCTTTTGGTAGGTCAAACCCACGGGACGGGTAGGAGAGGTACCACCTGTAGACACGCCATTCTTGACGTCTCCTGAGAAAGTCTCATATTACTATACAACGTCCCGCGACGGCTTACGCATTTCGAATCTCTTAAATACTTCCCTTTCTTGGGTCTTCTTCTGCCTTTTCTAGCATCCGGAATCGTCTCATCACGGCATTCGGACGGCATCAACACAAGTCAGACGCATCAGGAGGTTCCGGAATCAAGAAGAGTGTCTGCCGGGCGGCCGCCAACGCCTGAACTGAGGACCCGGGTGGGTCTTAATGGGGGCGTCCAGGCCCCTGGACGCCCCCATTCTTTTAATTTATTTTATTTGTTTTTCAGAGCCCAAAAATAAATAAAAAATATATATATATATTAATTGAGGCGTCCAGGACCCTGGACGCCTCCATAAAAACTAATATAAAAAAAAATATGTAAAATGCCAGTTAGCATAAAAGATAAAACATAAATAAAAAATATATATTAATGGAGGCGTCCAGGCCCCTGGACGCCTCCATAAAAACAAGTATAAAAATTAAAATGCCAGCTTTGGCATAAAAACAAAACAAAATAATAAAAAATAATATATTTATGGAGGCGTCCAGGACCCTGGACGCCTCCATCAACTCCCTCACGGACGCCGATCACCGAACGACGGTTTGTCGTGTGTGAAAAAAATCCAAATTATGGAGACGTCCAGCCCGCTGGACGCGCCCATTTCAAAATCACGAGGCGCCGCTCACAAAACCACGCGTTGTGCCAAACCGTGTGCGGCCGTCGGCGGTGTTCGGTGGACCTGTTGGAGGCGTCTGGGGCCCTGGACGCCTCCACAAAAATATTCCGGAAAAATAAATAAAAATAGAATAAAATATTAGTTCGGCCCTGATGGAGGTGTCCAGGGTCCTGGACGCCTCCACCCTCCGGAGCCCTATAAATAGAGGCCCACCCCCTCAGTTCTGGGGGAGCTTCTAAGAGATCCGATAGGCTGCCGGAGCCCAGAGGCTACTGGAGTCGTTTTCTAACCCGTGGGGTCTTTTGTAGGTGGAGGTTCTGCCGGCTTCTCGGGTGCCCACGCTCGCGAGAGGAAGGTCATCTTCATCCACCACGCTTCCACGTCGTCCCTACGCTGCCGGAGCTTCGCCGAATCTCACCCTCGGCTCATCCAATAAGCCTTTTCTTCCCCTTTTTCTCCATAGTTCTTTACATTCATCATACTGCATCCTCTATCTCCCTACATAAGGGCGCCGTCTCTTGCATACTTCTTGCATTCATCATCGTATTTTCCTCCTACTCGAGTCCGAGAGGGGTTTAAAACCACACCAAGCAGGTGTGTGTCAGGTCACGATCTCGTTACTTTTATTGCAAGGAATTGTTACTACACTGCCATTTTCTAATTTCGTTCGTTTATTATCTACTGTTTTGCAAGGGTAACCAAGGAAAGCCCTCTCCGTCGGCCGGCCGAAGGGGGAGGAAGAAGCAACCCGCCATCTCCCGCTCTTGAGGTAGGCGCGATCACTTTTTTTATTTTGGGGTCTTTTGGCCCCTGGCGATCACATCTTGTTATCGAGGCCGCGGCGAGTCACTTCCCCAATGGCCGTTTAAATTTCCGTTCTTATATTCTCTTTATATTCTGTCATATTCTGCTCATATTCTCGAGGCCGCGGTGAGTCACTTCTCCAATGGCCGTTTAAATTCCCGTTCTTATATGTTATATTCTTATCTATTCATATTCTCGAGGCCGCGGCGAGTCACTTCCCCAATGGCCGTTTGAATTCCCGTTCTTATATGTTATATTCTTATCTATTCATGTTCTCGAGGCCGCGGCGAGTCACTTCCCCAATGGCCGTTTAAATTCCGCTCTTTATATTCTCCTTTTATTCTGCTATATTCTTATCTGCTCATATTCTCGAGGCCGCGGCGAGTCACTTCCCCAATGGCCGTTTCAATTCTTGCTATTTAATTTCTGCACCATTCCCGTCCCCCCGAGGTCGCGGCGAGTCACTTTCCGCTATGGCCGTTTAACCCCCATATCTTGCTATATTACATTTGTCCCGCTCGCCCCGCCGGAGCAATCTCCCGTGGTGGCCCCTTCTCTTTTCTCTCATTTCTGTGTTGCAGCAAACAAAAAGAGGAGCCCGCGCGCTCCGCGTCCTCTTCGCTAATCGAACCACGTGACGTCGCTCACACCACCCAGGAGAGAAGTACCAGTAGGGCCAGCAACACTGAAAGAAGCACTCGAGGGAGAGGTAACATAGCACACATTAATGCTCAAATATGAAAATTTAGTGTCATGAACTAGACTGATTTTATTACAAGTATAACTGATCATGTAGGTCGCACAATTGCAATGGAGGCAAGGGGCTCCACAAGCACCAACGGTGGAGACATTCGTGTGCACACGGTGATAAATATGGATAGTGAAGCATCCATTAACTTTGACACAGTCCTCCATGTTCAACTTCCAACAACCTCCGCCAAATTATGAGTTTAAAATCTGAATGTTAAATTGTAGGCAAAGAATGATGTAACTGACTGGGTGCTAGGAAGGATTCTGTTATTTCTAATAGTTAACACCCTCTCTTTTTCACATGTATAGGACTGTGTTGGTGTGAAGAATGATGTAGCTGACTGGGTGGGGAATGATGTTGCTGATTGGGTGGGAATTGCTGTTGAAGATGTTATTGCCCACGATGTTTTATGTGTTGTAACCAGTATTGATGGGATTAACAATTGTTCTTTGTGTAATTTCTTTTTTTGTACATGAAGTGATGGTAAAATTGGAGAATGGTTAAACTGTAAACTCATGGACATGGATTTTGTTGGTGATTTGAATGAGACCTGTGAAGATTATATTATTCCTATTGAATGGATGTCATTCAGTTATTTCACCAATGACTGTGAAATGTGCTTCACTTATGTCCAAGACATATTTTGAAGCAATGACAATTGTACATGACAATTGCCAATAATCTTAGGGTTATACATTACACCATGTCTTTATATTATTCATGGTTCAGTACAGGAACCACTCTCTATCTAGTGCTGGGTTGCTGGCTCCTTTGGTTCATAAGGGTTGCTAGTACTTTGTTTTCCCAGGCTTCAATGCTGTTTATCTTCCCTTCTCTTTTGGTTAAAAAAGGCTGCTGGTTGCCAGAGTAATCTTAGGGTTTGGCTTTTGGTTGTTTTTGGTATTTCTTTTGCTTAATAACGACAATAAGATGAAGGGCTTCGAAGTTTTCTGAGATGGAGGGGTAAGACAAGAGTGTTCTATTATCTTTCCTATTCCAGATGTTTTCTAAGAAAGGGCCTATTTTATTGGTAGGGTCTGCTCTTGAACACTTGCATCCCGTTTTACCATGTTCCGGTGGTTGTGTAGAAAGTATTACTTCGTTTACTCTCTTGCATTCTTTAACTTTTTAACTGACATCTCTAGAGAAGATTAGGGGTGAGCACGGTTTGATTTGGTTTGTTTTGGAGATAATTTTTCTCAAACCAAACCAAATCGAATTAAGGGTTCAACCCGAACCAAACCAAACCAAACTATTTTGAAACCGAACCAAAATTCGGTTTGGTTCGGTTTAAACCATATTGATGTCTCTTTTTAGAAATTAGATTAGATTCAAATAGGAGTAGAGAAAGATAGGGTAAAAGAATTTCTATCAAATAAGTAAATATTAAAGAAATAACATCAAAAGTTGAAACTTATAAGAATAAGCTCCACAATATTTTCACATAAAACATTAAGAATTTTAATTACGGTAAAATGGAAGGTGATTTGAAACCTACTTTGTAGAGTTGAAAATCTCATCAGGATGACAGGGATTGGACTTTTGGAAGTAGGGTTTATAGTTATATATACACATATTAACTTGACAAACTTATCCTTAAATTTGGGTTTATTTGGTTCGGTTCGATTTCCTGAACTTTAAAATCAAACCAAACCAAAAATTTTAATACAGTTCGATTTGAAACCAAACCAATTTTTTTAAAATTTCAACCCAAACCAAATCTATCGGTTCAGTTTGATTTTCAAGTTGAACCTAAATAATGATCACCCCTAGAGAAGATTATGAGATGAATTTCTCTGAAGCTACAAAGATTGTGTTCAGTAGAATTCAGAAAGCTGAGCCAGAGCTAGTTTTGAAGATTATTGGCCACCTTCTCCTAAAGGATTATGGTGATCGGGAGATGATCATGTTGGCATTTGGAAACCACACATCTACACCATTTCATGTCCCAGGTCATTATTGGGAATCACAAAATGCATCGGAGCAGCAACAATGTGTGCATGATTTTGCTCCACTATATCAAGCTGCAGTTGGAGAGGACTACAGTAAATCTCAGTTTGGGAGCATGGATAAACACTTAGAGGGGCATATAAGACTAACGATGATAAAATGGCATTACATTCCACTAACGATGATTACATGTCCAATATAAGACTGACATTATAGACATCTCTCTTAAACCATATTCACTTGAATAGGCAAATCACAAGGAGTACAAATATGACAAAATACAACAGTAATTTTAAGTTTCTCAATTACATCTCCATCCTCTCTAATTTCTTTGTCATGCATTCTTCCATCGTCTTCAGTTGATATTTGACATCCACAACACTGTAGATAGTATCGTCAACCCACTCAAAGAAACTGCATTCCCTGTCAGTATTCGCATACGGACAACAATAGAAGCGCTTGCCTTTCGACCTCTCACGATTTGAGACGTAAATCCGATAATTACCCCCTTCTACAATTGCATTCCATCGGTGGTAGACGAGATGGCAGCACCTCGAGCATTCCACTAGCATTTGACGACTGCATTTGACATGAACAAATTATCAATCACTTGTCGTGCATGAATATTCCAGCAAAAGAAAAATCATACCATTTCAGACATGGGGAGAATGTGAGGGGCCAATGATCTCGTGCTAGGTGTGATGGCAAGGGAGATGGCTAACTTTGGCTGCGGCCGACAAGGGAGATGGCATCAGTGGGCGTGCCAGTGTTCTACGCTGGTCGTCCTACGTGACGATGTTGTGAGGGAGCGCAATGGGCGGATCGTTAGAGGCGCAGACGGTGTGTGCACTGCGTCGCGATCATCGGAGGAGAGGAGCCGCACTGCACTTGTGGTCTGAGCTAGGGATGCGACGAGGGAGGAGAGGAGCCGCGCGCAGCTGTGCTTCTCGTCGGAGCTAGGGATGCTACCGGTGCTGGACTGCGTTGATCATGGGAGAAGAGGAGCCACATTGCACTTCTCGTCAGAGCTAGGGATGCGACCGATGCTGGACTGCACTCATCGTCCGATGGAGCTCTGCCATCTCGGCATGTCTTCCGAGTGAGAAGGCCAGCCGACAAAGGGCCGGTGCGTGGGGGGGGGGGGGGAACGGTGGGGTGTAAGGGTTTAATTAGGAATTAGGGACTTAACGGGGGAGGGTGAAGACGAGGGTAGTTTAGGAATTTTAAGAATTTTTAAACGGGATGGTGGAATATTTCATCGAATATTCATTTTTTTTAACGCCGATGAACTAACTAGATGGACTTTTTAACGAGAAGTAGATGATTTCAAGGACTTTTAAAATAATAGTGAGATTTGAGATATTAAAAAGTAATTCGTAAAGTTTATAGGGATTAATATGTAAAATTCCCTAGAAAATATTCATACATGCGAAAGTCTTAATTAATACAGTATTACAGTTGTCCATACAAAATTTCAAAAAGGTTCTTCATACAAATGCAGTTACAAGATAAATGCATGTTCACATCGTTTTTACTTTCGAGGAGGACAGTAATGCCAAAACCACCTAATTATTATTTATCTTTTCGCTCTTGGTTAGGGCTTGGAACTGGATATAACGCCTAGAAATTAAAGAGAAGGACGTACTCATGGCTCCACAGTAGCTTAAGAGAGAACCCGCTATCTCCATGGTTGCGATTTCTACCGTTGTGGGGAGGTGAAGATGGGGATGGGGACGACGGAGATGGAGACAAAAGATGGGTGCTGGCCGTGGTCATGGCCAGATGTACGTAGAGATCGAGCTTTGTCTGGTGGCGACGCAGCGAGGGCAAGGGACGAGAGCACCCTATTAAATGAGATTATTCCCCCCGCTGTTCATTTCTGTCGTTCTCACAGTAGCTAGCCACAGATCTCCCCACCTTCCCATCGCCCTCAACTGCTAACAACAAAGCATTTCTGAACCTTGCTACTGGAATGTGTAGTTAATATATGGTCCCAGAATAATATACTCGGCTCCTTGAAACGTGTGTGAATGAAAAAAGAAATTAAAATTCCTGGGAAGAAAATGACTGTTCCTTCTTCTTCCATCTATGACGGACTGTTTTGGACATTAATTTCCTTCATGGACGACTAGGATTGTTGTATGAATATATGCGTTTCGTCTTCTATGCTGTCTAACATAATTATTATATGAAGAAACAGGGACCCATCTGCACCCAGAAACGTCTAGCTGGCTTGCTTTGATACGAGAAATTTCTGTAGAGTTGTTCAACTTGGAGCAGTGCTGGAGAGTATTCTACGCTATAATAATTAAGATAAGACATAAAGTTGGGTCACCAAGGTTTCTTTCATTCAGCTCATGGCCAGGGAATTTTTGAGCTGGACTGTTCAATTCTTTAGCATGTATATATTAGATGGGAAATGGTAACATGACAGAAAGTTTTCTCCTTTGTCCTCTCTCTTTTACCGGCCATGTGTCATTATGGAATGGGTAAACTGTCTTTTTCTTTTAACTCATACTAACTGCCAACTATGAATTTCTAGAGAAGTCCTATATATATGTGATGATCAAAGTTTTGTTTTTCTTTTGGAAGATAAGAGAAAATGGGAAATATTTTTGAGTCCGGCAATCATTTCTCATGTCAGATCCCATGTTTAGGTTTAAATATTATATGCTTAGAAGTTTAAAGATACGTTTCAGCAACCAAAGCATTTGAAGAAATTGTCCATGTGGGCGTGAGGCTAGCTATTGCTTCAAACTACCGACTTGGCCTAGAGCATGCAGTAAAACAATAGTGACATGCATAAGCGGGAGCTGATCGTCGCTGTAGATTAGATAACTAAGTGTGACCAGCCCAAGACATGGCAGAAGAATCGTTTCTGCAGTTTCAACAACAGACCTTCTTAGAAAACCCTACCCTAAAAATACTAGGGAAGAGCAAGGCTCCCTCTCAAGGTAGCTTGTCGAAAGCAAACGCGTGTGTGGACAAGCTGCTTCCTGTGGCTGTCATCGACCATGGGAAATGGGTGGGGGGGTTCATAGATGAAGACAAGAGCCGATGACAGGACCACAGTAAAGGTAGCAGAACATATGTATGAAAGCAAATATCTGTTCGTCATGTTATATTCTCCACAGCTGCACCTGAGTTTTGATGTCAAATTGGCAGGGAGGGGAAGGGGGGCTGGAAACGCCATCAAAACGCTGGGGCTCCTCTGAAAAATATATGGAAAGTGACTTGACCCTGTAGAACCCCTCCACAGCTCTCAGAAAACTCCACACTCGAAGACTTTGGTATGGGGTGCTTGCCACTCATTGTAGTTAATTTAGCAGCTGTGTAACTGTACCCGAAAGCAAGTGGGATTTCATCCAGTGTTTTTTTTAAATATATCATTACAATTTACAACTCGTCATTATTTTATTTACATCCTTGAAATAAATCTATTACCTAGAAGTTAGAATAGCCCTACATTCTAAAAAAGTTACATATGTGCTCTCGTTGTAATGCTATTAAATTGAAGGGCACAAATCACAAATAACCAATACGCCTTTAGAATTTACCCTTATATAGGGATATAAGTGCAAATTTTAAATATAATAGGGGCATATATAATTATATAGGTTAAGATAATTATAGTGCAAGATTTGAGACCGGGATAGTCGTCATTTCTGGGTTAGAACTAAGCAACATTGACAGCGATGGTATGCATGCAGCCTATAATTCTTTAGAATGTTGGGGTATTAAAATCAACCGATAGTTTTAGGGGTATCAATATAATTATGGGTGTTTTTAGACAACATTAACAAAATCCTTTTCATTAATGTGGCAAGGAAGGACGGAGAGAACAAGTAGCTTTACCCCGGTGTAAACCTCCCAATGACCGGGTTCACACACAGCGCAGCGTTTGCTGTCTCTATCTGTGCGTGTGTGGGATGGGGTGGGAGTAGGGCTGTCAATAGGTCGGGCTCGGGTCAAGTTTAGGTCAATTTGACTTAGGTCTAATTTATCAATATTAAAATCTAAGTCTGACTCGAGCCTGAGTTATATGTCGGACTAAGTCTGGCCGGATTCGACATTATTAAAAAATTGTAAAACACGACTAAATCGGGTCTGACCCAATAATTTAAATAAAAAATAAAAATTAATATATTTAATAATATAAAATTTATAATCTCACTAAATTAATTATAATTTTGATATTAATTACATAATTTATTTAAAAATAGAGTTTTAAAATTTTTAATTAAGTAAAATAATATAATGTTAACTAAGTAGTTTTTAAAATTTGAAGGGAGAAAAAAAAAGAGAACGGGCCGAACTGACCCACGGGTCAAACTCAAAGTCTGAGCCCGGCCCGTGAGTCTAATCGGGTCGAATTTTTAGGCCTGACTAAGGACCCACAGGTCGGGAAAGGCCTTACGGCCTAGTCCGAAATCAGACCAAACCCATAGACCTATCGAGTCGACCCGACCCATTGACAACCCTAGGTAGGATGGGTGCCTGGGTGGGTGTGGGTAGGTGGTGGGGGTGGGTGTCTACCATGCACGATGATAATGGATTGTGAGTGTGATGCGACACAACCTAGGACTTAGGCATACCAGCACAAACGCACACCAAACGGGCCGATATCGGCGGCCAACTCACGCGGCGCTTACCCAAGCCCGGGGGTAACCCGGCGATGCCGAGTTGAGTTCGTGGGGCTGAACCCTTGCTGGTAGAGGGCCAGCAAGGTCTGAGGGTATCCCAAAGGGTTTGGAGAGCCCGAATTCAACGGGGCCGACCCGGAGCCGAAGGCTCGGTACCCACTCTCTCCCACGGTGCTCACTCGGATTCGTGGCAAATTATGAGTTCGAGCACTCTCTCACCGGCCAGCGGAGCTAAGAACTAACATTGAATGGAAAGCACAAATAATTAGAGCAAGGGCAGGGAACTTACTCGACCGGTTTGAAGAAACCGGTCCCGGTCGGAGACGTGGGCGCGCCGGGAGGCGCGGGTTCGGACCCGGCGCCGCGGCGATGAAGCTTGAACGGCGACCTGTATTATTACAGCATAATTCCCCAAAGGAAATTGGGATTTAGGGGGCTGGGAACTGAATAGATACAGGGTAATACCACCACGCAGGGTGGGGCCTTCCGCCGGCCAAGCGGGAGCACAAGACGACGAATAAAACTTCGAAAGAAATGCCGACGTCGATTCTGTCCGGTTCTGGAATCTGTGACCAGCAGCTGTTGAAGTGGCTGTAGATCGCACTCTGGAATTTTGCCGGAGGCGCGGTTGGTGCCGTTGGCTTCGTAACAGGGTAGGGATGCAGCACAATTTTTCTGAATTTTGGTTCCGCCCGAACCTGGTCACCACGGACGACTGAGCGGGGACCCCGTTCTGGTTCTGTGCAGGGGCAGCTTCTGGACAGCGGCTTGACAGGGACACCACGAGCAATCCCGAACTCCGTTTGGTGCGCGGCAGGTGGCGTTGGAATCGTGGGGACGACTACTTTCCAGCGGCACTGGTCTCGCCTCAGTCGGATGTCGGTGTGGACGTGCAGGTCCCGTTGAGTGGGGACTGGTCGGAGGAGGGGATCGGTGGACAGAATGACCCAACAGTGGTAGGAAATTGATAACTTCACACCTTGAGCTCCGATCGACGAACCGCCTTCTGTTCCTGAGAGCTGACAGAGAGGGGAGGAACTTTGCTGAACGGCTCGGAGTCGGATTCCGTCAGGGTTGGGCGTGGTGGTGGTCTCCCTCAGCTTCTGGTCGGGTTCAGGAGCCTCCTGTGCAGTCGTGGGAGATTGGCCGCTGCCGACGCTCACGAACTCGGAAGAGGACGATTCCACCTCGCCTGGTCAGAAGACTCGCCCACGCACGTTTTTGATGAAGAACCCGGAAGCCGATTCTGCTTGGAACTGCTCCCAATATCGACTGCAACTCGGGCTTGATTTCTGCCTGCGAATGGAGCTGTTTGTGGAGGGGGGATTAAGGGGGATGGAAGGGATTTGTGGGTTTGGGTTAAGGGAGGGGGGGGATGAACGTGGCTGGGGTTGCAGGGGGGTGCTTTTGGGAGGTGGGGAGGTAATGGGGTGGTGAGAGAGAGAGGAGGGAACACCCAAATTCGAAATTGGGCCTTGGGGAGATGAAAGGGTGCCTGGGAAGATGAAAGGTTGTGTGGGGAAGGGGAGAGAATGCCTAGGGAGTGGGAGTTCTACCTAGGGGAGGGGAGAGGACTTAAATGAGGGATATAGGGAAGGGGGAGGGGTCTTAATTAGAGGTGAAAGAGAGGAGAGAGAGTGGATTTCGAATTTGGGGTGGGGATGAGAGAGAATTGGAGAGAGATAGAGAGAGAGAGGGAGAGAGAGAGAGAATTAGACGAAGGGCATCACTCACCCGTGGTTGAGGAAGGGAAGAAGTGGGCATCGCACCCGTGGAGAGGGAAGGAAGAAAAGGCACTAGCGGTCATGGGAATTGCAGGGGGGTGAAGGGAAGAAGATAAGGGAGGGGGAAAGGTCCCCCTACGTGGGACTCACATGGGTTCCAAAAATAGATCTTCATTCACTGTTTTTCCACCGTGGGATACAAGACTCTTATATAGGCATACAAGGAAGATTAAGAGACACTTACCACTTAGTATCATGACTTCCTAGGAATACTAAAAGACACCCTATCGGAAACATCAAAATACATAATAAGACTCCTTAACACTTAATACCTTCTTATCATGATTCCCTAGGAATACTTAAAGACACCGAAAGACTAAAATACATAATAAGACTCTTTTATTGTGAATAAAATTTCATAGAGATGACCCATTAGGCCCATGTATACGGCCCAATAAAATGAGACGATTAGCATGGAATGGCCCATTTGATTGCATTTGTTGATGAAGCTGCTTGCCGATCACTTGGAGATGCTTGTTCCGTCAAACTTCCTGACTCGGAGAAGGTTCAGCTCAGATTTTGTGTAAACTGTCGATCTCATCAAACCCACAAAGCTCGTGAATTTTGAATCTTGAACTGAGATTTCCATCATACTCCTCCGCTTGGAGGAGGTTCGACCTCGAACCTCAAAGCTCAGGATCTCGGTCCGATGGGACGGCCCGATTCCCTAAGCTCTGATACCACTTGATGTGAAACGAATTAACGTCGGGCATAAAACTGACTCTTCTTTCATATTTCTCCAAATTCTTTTATCAGCCCGGTTCTGGAATCTGTGACCAGCAGCTGTTGAAGTGGCTGTAGATCGCACTCTGGAATTTTGCCGGAGGCGCGGTTGGTGCCGTTGGCTTCGTAACAGGGTAGGGATGCAGCACAATTTTTCTGAATTTTGGTTCCGCCCGAACCTGGTCACCACGGACGACTGAGCGGGGACCCCGTTCTGGTTCTGTGCAGGGGCAGCTTCTGGACAGCGGCTTGACAGGGACACCACGAGCAATCCCGAACTCCGTTTGGTGCGCGGCAGGTGGCGTTGGAATCGTGGGGACGACTACTTTCCAGCGGCACTGGTCTCGCCTCAGTCGGATGTCGGTGTGGACGTGCAGGTCCCGTTGAGTGGGGACTGGTCGGAGGAGGGGATCGGTGGACAGAATGACCCAACAGTGGTAGGAAATTGATAACTTCACACCTTGAGCTCCGATCGACGAACCGCCTTCTGTTCCTGAGAGCTGACAGAGAGGGGAGGAACTTTGCTGAACGGCTCGGAGTCGGATTCCGTCAGGGTTGGGCGTGGTGGTGGTCTCCCTCAGCTTCTGGTCGGGTTCAGGAGCCTCCTGTGCAGTCGTGGGAGATTGGCCGCTGCCGACGCTCACGAACTCGGAAGAGGACGATTCCACCTCGCCTGGTCAGAAGACTCGCCCACGCACGTTTTTGATGAAGAACCCGGAAGCCGATTCTGCTTGGAACTGCTCCCAATATCGACTGCAACTCGGGCTTGATTTCTGCCTGCGAATGGAGCTGTTTGTGGAGGGGGGATTAAGGGGGATGGAAGGGATTTGTGGGTTTGGGTTAAGGGAGGGGGGGGATGAACGTGGCTGGGGTTGCAGGGGGGTGCTTTTGGGAGGTGGGGAGGTAATGGGGTGGTGAGAGAGAGAGGAGGGAACACCCAAATTCGAAATTGGGCCTTGGGGAGATGAAAGGGTGCCTGGGAAGATGAAAGGTTGTGTGGGGAAGGGGAGAGAATGCCTAGGGAGTGGGAGTTCTACCTAGGGGAGGGGAGAGGACTTAAATGAGGGATATAGGGAAGGGGGAGGGGTCTTAATTAGAGGTGAAAGAGAGGAGAGAGAGTGGATTTCGAATTTGGGGTGGGGATGAGAGAGAATTGGAGAGAGATAGAGAGAGAGAGGGAGAGAGAGAGAGAATTAGACGAAGGGCATCACTCACCCGTGGTTGAGGAAGGGAAGAAGTGGGCATCGCACCCGTGGAGAGGGAAGGAAGAAAAGGCACTAGCGGTCATGGGAATTGCAGGGGGGTGAAGGGAAGAAGATAAGGGAGGGGGAAAGGTCCCCCTACGTGGGACTCACATGGGTTCCAAAAATAGATCTTCATTCACTGTTTTTCCACCGTGGGATACAAGACTCTTATATAGGCATACAAGGAAGATTAAGAGACACTTACCACTTAGTATCATGACTTCCTAGGAATACTAAAAGACACCCTATCGGAAACATCAAAATACATAATAAGACTCCTTAACACTTAATACCTTCTTATCATGATTCCCTAGGAATACTTAAAGACACCGAAAGACTAAAATACATAATAAGACTCTTTTATTGTGAATAAAATTTCATAGAGATGACCCATTAGGCCCATGTATACGGCCCAATAAAATGAGACGATTAGCATGGAATGGCCCATTTGATTGCATTTGTTGATGAAGCTGCTTGCCGATCACTTGGAGATGCTTGTTCCGTCAAACTTCCTGACTCGGAGAAGGTTCAGCTCAGATTTTGTGTAAACTGTCGATCTCATCAAACCCACAAAGCTCGTGAATTTTGAATCTTGAACTGAGATTTCCATCAGAGTGTGATGGCTAAACAGTTATACGTGCTGAGCTGAGCAATATCATTCTTCATCATTCTTTTCAGATCTAGAAAGAATATTAACGATCAGTTGAGGAGAAATCTTATTGGAATTGTAAGTTTGCTCTATCATGATTACAACGATCTGTCAAAGTAAAAAAGAAACTTCCATGTCAGAAGTAGAGGTGAAGTTGCATGAGATCAACTCTTCTCAAACCTCGCATTGGACAACAATTATTCTTTGTATTAGACAGCAATTACCTTCTTTATACGGACACCCTCTTCATCAAACTTGCAAATCTTTGACCTCTATTTTTTTATTTTCTAACCATCCGTATTTATGTGTCTCTGTCTCTCTTTATGACAATTGTCTTATGTTTGGTTGCAGGGTCACAGTGCTTTAACAGTCCAAGAATCTTACTGTCCGTATGTATGAGTGGCTAGACATTGTCCTGTGGCAAGCTTTCGTTTCCATATTTCTTTTGTCCATTTCTGGTTACTTCCCGACGTTCCCGTGATCGCTTTGTGCTTTGCGCTGTTTGCCAAACACTCGGAGGCCACAACGTGCAGTAAGTTTTAGTGAAGGAGATCTCGCTACTTCTCTGTACGGACGCATGCATGTTGTTAACAAATAACAGTAGCCCTTACATAGAGTTAAATGCTCCACTTGACTGGAATAAAATTCTGATGATACTAGTACGTTTATGGTCTATCTATTAATTTAATGCTGAAAAAAAATCTTGGGGAAATATATATGCAGAAGGGCAACTGGAATTGGAAGGAATGGGAAGCGAAAATCATGAATGGATGAAGAACAAAAAAGAAGAGAGATCGTCTTGATATTCTTGAAGGTTGAACAATAGTATTAATTTTGAGTACGAGCTCAAATCTGCATTAAATTTGTCATGACAATAGAAATAGCAAAGCTAGTAGATCAATATTAAAATTGTCATCATGGTAATAGGAAAAAATAAAATTAATAGAGTACAAGCAAATTAATGCCTGCCATTAGTACTGTCAATATCAACGTTGAATCTACAAAAATACGGTGTTGAGATACACAGGTCCATGGTCATAATCACATGAATCACAACTCATTTAATCAATACGGGACTATTGCCCAAGGGAGACTATACCCAAATATTCTAACACTCTCCCTCACGGTCAAGATGAGCCGTGGACATTAATCGGGTGGAGGTGACAAGAGAAGTTGGGTCATTTGACCTGTTCTGATACCATGTTGAATCCACAAAACCGCGGTGTTGAGATACAAGGGCCCAGGGTCATAAGCACATGAACCACAACTCAATTAACCAATATAGGACTATTGCCCAGGAGACTATGTCCAAATACTCCAACACTCCCTCTCACGGCCAAGATGGGCCGTGGACATTAATTGGGTAGAGGTGGCAAGAGGAGTTGGGTCATTTGACCTGCTCTGATACCATGTTGAATCCACAAAATCGCGGTGTTGAGATACAAGGGCCTAGTGTCATAAGCACATGAACCACAACTCATTTAATCAATACGGGACTATTGTCCAAGGGGGACTATGCCCAAATATTCTAACAATCAATCTCACAATTACCAAAGGCAGCATTCTAATAACATGTCAAACCAAGTAAACGCGGCTTCATATTATTCGAAATTTTCAAAAAAAATCCAGGCGACAAACTTAATTCTTTAGTTTATAAATCGACCTATTCGATCGATCACTCTATAAAAACTAATCTGACCTTGTCTCTGATTAATCTATCTAATGCTTCTAGATCGATGGACTGTGGAGAGAGATAATTTTGAAATTCACAAAATCACAATGTTAAGATACACAGGTCCAGAGTCATAAGCACATGAATCACAACTCATTTAACCAATACGGGACTAATGTCTAAAAATTATGCCTAAATTCTAATAATAATTCGAGATCATTTGTCTTTTTATCACAGAAGAGACGTGCACGGAAGCAATTTTGCTTTGAAGTATTTGGATTTCCAACAAAGGATGGCTTCTACGTCGGAAACATAATTTCAGCTGAATCGGGGGATAAAGTGCATGCGGATGAATTTTGAAAGAATCTGAGTAGATCATGAGCGGTCAAAAGAGAAATCATGTCTCAGGCTGTAACTTTTCTTTAATCATGTCTACTGAAATGGGTTTGCCCTTGCATTTTCTGGTGTCTCCATGCCTTCCCACCTCTCGTCTTACGATCCAAAAGAGGGGGGGGGGGGGGGGCAGCACAAAAATCTCGATACATCTGTAATTACTAGCCAAACATATCTGGATATACTAATTTGTGAGACTGTTAATTTGTCCTAGTATCCTCTGTATATCACATAGATGTATTTATATGTCAAGTAATAATTTAACATCTTCACAAATAATCACAAGTCACCAACGGATGTAGTTTCTCAATAATCCAAACATAAAGCATCTCAAAGAGAATGATAAGTACCTTTAAAGAGGCCAAGTAGCAAAAGATACATCTCTCACTTTTTTTCTGGCCAACTACAATGGCCATTCTTTCCCTTCCCAAATCTCTTCATTCCCCCGCACAATTATTTCAAATTTCGATTGCACATCAGCAAGATTGAAGTTTATTTTAAGAATTTTGTACGTTTGGAAACTAGAAGTTCCTTTGCATATTAGTTGGTTAGAAAGCTTATACACGTTAAATGTGTGTTTTATTATGTATATAGACGTAGAAATCAACTTTCATTGACTCGACTAGATCTTCCTAAAAGGTGTCAGATGTAGAACCTCTGTGATTTAATATTTATTTTCCTATTGGATTGACCATCTAACTTAAAACCTTAAAATGTTGAGTGGACACAACACTATAATTATAATTACATTATTTTCCTAAAAGGTGTCAGATGAAAACTCGTTAGCCACCAACCTTGCACTCCTTCACCTCATTCAACTCCCCATATATATTGGTGGGGTGTAAGCCTGTAAATGTGAGGGCTTAATCAGGCAGCTTCTTTGGTGGTTGAGGGTTGAGGAGAGGGTGGGGGGGGGGGGGGGGGCGACGGGGAGGGGTGTTCGCCTATTCATATGTTACAATGGTGTATATGTGCATTTGAGTTTTAACACTATTATGTAGCTGAGAGGAGGAAAAGTGCATGAGAGAGAGTCAGAGAGAGAAGGAGAGATGCACCAGTGTGCCACTATTACGAGCTCTACAATTGGACAACACCCATTTAACAAAGAGAAAGGCTCATTGCACACCCAAGGTGTGCTGCACACCTGGGTGTGCGCAGCAAGCCTTTCTCTTTAACAAATCCTTTCCAATGTAGTAGCCATTTATCCCCACTTAGACTATTCCCATACCAAACAAGATGCCACCTGTCAGGCACAACTAAAGATTTGCTTGCATGATGTGCAGTCTTAAGCAAGCCTCCTAATTCTTCCCGGTCGAGCTAGATAGAAAATTAATTAAGGCATACAAATCCCAACCAAAAGAGAAGCAGATCCTCCTGGATTTACCTTGATTCAATTGTTATTTCGGAAACTAGTCTCCTTCGTCGATGCTGAGATCTAGTACATCCATCTGTCGTAGTGTGTGAACTCGGCCATTCCCTTCCGTTTTACAAAGCTGCTCCCAGGATATCTTCTTAATGCCCGGGTCATTCAGCTCCCTTCTTACCTTAATCACTTCTTCTCATCTGTTGGTACGTAGTGGAATATATACTAGCAAGGATTGCATATATAGACACCACAATTAGATGGTTCAAGCTCAATGATACGTTTGGCCACTCGTCCCCCGGCCTCCACATTGCCATGTATGTAATTGCATGCCCCAAGCAAATTAAGAAGCACACAATGGCATAATGTTTTTGCCATCATCATGGTCTTCTGGAATATTTTCTATCAAATCCTCTGCTTCATCTAAAAGACCAGCACGGCCTAATAGATCCACCAAACAACTATAATAATCCAATTTGGGCTCTTTTGAAAACATTCTTCATGTCACAAAAATATCGGAGACCATCTGCAACTAATCCCGATTGACTACAGGCATTTAGGATGCCAATGAAGGTGACATCATCAGGTTGAACCCCAGAGTCTTTCATGTCCACAAACAATTCAACTGCTTCACCTGATCGGCCAAACATAGCAAGCCCACAGATGATTGACGTCCACGTTGCAGTCCTTTCTCTGCACCCACTTGAAAACTTCCAAAGACCTCTCTATGCAGCCACACTTTGAATACATATCTATATATGAGAGCTGTACCAACCACCGCATCAAGTGGCCATCTTGTTCTCCTCAGTGTACTCATGGATTCAGTGCCCCTAAAGGAGCACAACCTGTAAGGAGAGTGGCAACTGTGAGCTTATCAGGCTTAATTTTTCTAAGCTGCATTTCTCTGAACATGCCTAAAGCATCAGCATAGTGGTTCGACTTCACATATCCATTAATCATGGTTGTCCAAAGGGCCACGCCCTTGCTTGGAGACCCATTAAATAGCAAGGTACCCTCATCCAACTGGTGACACAATTGTGGTCCAGGAAACAACATCATTCGCAGGCATCTTATCAAAGAACTGGCGAGCTGTGCTCGTGGTACCACATTTCACATACACATCTAGAATTGCATTGCCAAGAGTCGAGTGATACTCAACCTGTTTTCTCCTCATCCACATAACAATTTTTCTCCTTTCCTAGATCCAAATTTCCCGATTGTGCACAAGCTGAGAGTGCTCCAACGAGAGTAGCCTCATCGGGCTTTAACCCTTTTTGCCACATCTCCTGAAGGGCAGAAATAGCTTCCCTGTACATTTTACACCTGACATAACCAGAAATAAGGATATTCCACGAGACCACATCCTTCTCCAGCATTTCATCGAACAACATCCGCAATGGCCCTGCACGACATATCATCCCATACATGTCCATGAGCGAGTTCCCGACCCAAGAATCAAACTCCAAGCCGCCGATCGCCTTGAGAACGAGAGAATATATGAAATTGTCCGGCAACAAGCCCTATTCCCTTAACTTGTCGAACAAAAGAACAGCCTTTCGCAAATCACCAGCCTTCGCGAGTGCCTTGATCATCACATTGTACGTGTAACACAAGGGTGTGCAAAATCATCGAACCCCTTCTCGGCATGTGGGAGGTCCCCAGATGGCGGACGAGCACAGAACGCCGTAAGGGGGACCGCCACGTCCCTGCACCCCTCAAGGTCGGTCCTTACAACCTGGCAGCGGATCCGCTTCAGCTGTCTCATGGAGGTGCACGTCTGAAGCGAGGATCGGCATGGGCGATGCTGGTTAGAGGGGAAATGTCATCAGAGTGGAGAGGCTTCCCCTGACGTGCATGAGGGAGTGGGCAATCTCTTTTATATAAGTTGCATGATCATATATTTTTTCAAATTCTCATAAGTTGCATCCACACAGGGCCGTAGGGAGTGCAAGATTACATGATTATATGATTATGAGATTGTTTGATTTGATATAAAATATTTTTAAACATTATAAAATTTTATAACATAATAATACAGTAAATACAATGTCGTACAGGATTTTACTTTGGAGACTTTTATTTTTCAACCCTTGTAATACTTCATTTATACATTAAACCCTCTAATCTAAATATTTATTTATGGTTCCTTAAAATCTCAAGTTATTTACTGCAACACCCATATCATTACGAATAAATTCTTCAAACGAATATGAAAAAGTCCACAAAAATTAAGGGTTTTTGTCAAATGAAAGCTCAGTTTGCGAGGTCTTATAAATGAATATATATTTAAGAGATTAATCGGTAATATAGAAGATATTAGAAAGGTTGCAAACTAAAATTAATGAAATGTCTCATAGCCTTTACTTCTACGAAAGAAATGGCTATCATCTTTTGTCATGTAAGATTGAAACTTTTTTGAAGACATACAGTGACTTAATTATTTTTTTTATGTATTTTATTCATTCCCTTTAGTTTCAAATATTTCTGAAACTTATCTGAATCATTTTTCTTAGAACCTAATTAAGCAGATAAAAAATCAGGCTTGATTTTTCATTTTGTCTTCTTAGTTTGGACTGAATATAATGCACCCTTGAGGTTCTGCTGGGCACATGAGGGGAGGGCTATGTTTTAAGTTACTATCTGGCAAAAGAGTACTCTATCTAGTCCCAAGTTTAGTATCACGGGGAACAAAATTAACTAATAATCATACACAGATTTCATATCTGAGTATTAATAAAACCCATAGTCATATCCCCATAGTCAAATTGTTGCCAGTATTATCTGGAGAAAAGTACTGAAAAGTGTAGAAAAACTTTCACAATATCCAATGGGGACAGTACTATAGCTTTAAAATTTCTAAAAAGGGCACTCTTCATAAACATCATATGTATAAGAGACAAACTACAGAGAATGCCTTGTTTAACAAATAGACTTCTTTAATCTTAATGTGTATATATATATAATATGAATTTCATATCTTTTTACACATTATATCCAAAAGATGATATCACTTATTAGAGCATCAAAATCGACATGTAATATTGTGAACATCATTGTCAATGAATATATCAAAACATAAAGCATTTTATATGTGAAAATAGCATACTTCATTGGATCATCTTTTCTTCTGTGTACTGAATTAAATAAGTTAACTTTATATTTCAATCTCTAGAAATTAATAATCATGTTTTCTCTTACTCCATTTTGATACATTAAAAATTATACTATATATATTTAAATTAGATTAGCTTATCTGTTGAACAATTGAGGACATTTTTGGTATTATCTTAAGAAAAATGTCTTTTGTCCTTTATGGATATGAAGTTCAAGAAGAGTATACTTTTAAGATATTTTAAAGTTAGAATGACCTTATTTCATATTTCAAAAGTTTTTTTGCCCTTCTGAGTAATTTTCCCTATTATCCACTACCGTCAACAGAAGTAATAAAATATAATTTTACTCTAATAAATGTTAAGAAATAAAGTTTACCTTTCTATCTTCTTTCTCTTTCTCTGTATTTCCCTCTTATTTAGGGATATAATTGTTGTTTCATTTTGAGTAACTAAAGCATAAACATTAAGACATAAGTTGAAGTTAAGGGCATGAAGATAAAAACAAATGGCATATTTTAGGGATATAGTGATAAACGTGATTCCAAGGGTCTTATATTTCAGGGGCATATACGTAACAAAATCCTTCTGTATTTTTCACCATATTTTATTGTTGAACTTGGGGAAGATTTTTCGACCACCTTTCCAATGGATGATGGCCTTTCATGGGCGCTATGAATGAGCTGAATCCAGTTTGACGGCTTAGCAGGCCGCAACAGATAAAGCGACGACGATGGGCCAAGCCCATTACTCGTGTTAGGTGGTCCATGGAGCTCAGCCAAGGATCTAATCTTGTACCCCTATTGGACTCGGATCAACTTTCACTTCGGGCATATTTAATGGGTTACAGTCCGACTCCCAGATTGGATCCGGCCTTTACTAGGTCTCCGAATTCTAATTTAATATGATTACCGATAGGAGATATTTGATTAGGTTCTAATATATATCACCTTTGGCAATCACGTCTCATGAGAATCTGATGTTCATATCAAGTTTAAAATGCGCCTAATTGAACTGGATAAAAAAGGGGGAAAATGAGGAAAAGATCAGCTTGCAAGATGAGGCCAAGCTGGAGAAGCTCTTCATCCACGCGCTGCCATCCCCAGAAATTAATATATTGCAAATCAACAACAAAACGAGGGTGCCAATGAGCCTATGACTCGATGGCATAGAGATTAATCTCCATCCCACAAGAAAAATTATGAGTTTAAAACTTGCTTTTTATGATGATTTGTGTGAAAGGGAAGATTTAACTAACTTCGTGAAATTGTGAGAGCTTATACAGCTCGAGGGTTGTCCCAATTAGTGGCATAATTCAAAATAGTTATTTAAATAAGACAGAACCGTTAGTTGCACGGAGAAAGACTTAATTAATTGTAAGCACGGACTCATTAAAACAAAATATACCAAACGGAAAAAAAATGGAGGGAGTGATCCAGCAGCCCACGCAAAGAGAGAGAGAGAGAGAGAGCTTCCAAATGAACTTATACATGGTTACATTATCTAATGGCATTCCAGCTCCGTGGCCACACTTCACTACCCTGCAGCTCCCTTGCAAAGATGCCACCTTCCCCACCCCACTAAATAAGCCTCTGCTGCTAATAGAACTTCCATATCTCTTGACACCACTGCGCGTGTTCTCGGGACTAAAGCGGCTTAAAGCCGCTTAAGTTTGTCACTAGCTAGTAGGTGAAAGAGAGGGTTACAGTACGTACTAATATTACTGCATATTGCTAGCTACATTGCGAAACATGATAACCAAAGGCGCGTCAGGCCTCGGCATAGGCCCACACTCTTGCTAATCCCCGCCCGCCGTAGCTTCAACCGTCCACAACGTTGTCACCTTCCGCCGGCGCCGCCGGGGCGCAGTCGTAGTCGTCGTCGTCATCGTCGTCGTCGCCGTCGCTCCTCGACCACAACGCAGGGACACAACTGTGGCGGCCAACTTGGAGGTTGTCGGCGCCGTAGTGATCAGCTTCGGCCAGTTTCTGGTACCATGAAAGGACCTTCACAACCAGAGCCATCTTACAGGGCTAGAAATGTGGAGACTTGGGAGGAGACGGTGGCTGCGAGAGGGGTGGACTAGCTAGCTTCTCTCTCTCTCTCTCTCTCTCTCTCAGCCTTTGCTGCTGTACGTGTGGCTGCTGCAGCTGGTGACTGGGTGAGGGGGGTACCCTGGCGTTTATATAGAGCAAGGACAGCGTGCCGGACTCGTTGGGGCGCAGGGCCGCCACGCGAGGAGTGTGCGGCCGTGCTGCCAAGGTGAGCCCCGGCACGGTGCCGGCGACACGTCGCGCGTCGAGTCGGACGCCCATGCACGCCCGGCACCCGGCACCACACGCTTGCGGCGGAGGGGCTGCGCAGCTGGAAAGGGAGGGCACCATGTTGGAGTCGTCTACTGTGGAGGGGAGGAAAAAGGCGAAGCGAAGGGCTTTGATTCCGATGACCCCTCTCACGGCAGGTAGCGAGTGGGAGTCTTAAGAGAGAGGGAGAAAGGGACTGCCATGGGAGGTTTTAGGGTCCACATGGGAAGGGCCTGGGTTTTAGGGCGGCTGTGTGGTGCTCCCCCACTTGGTGATGGGTTGTTCTCAGTTATCTTTCTGATGATATCTCCTTGGTGTGCCTTTTATCTGCTCGGCACCGCCCATTGATGTGCTAAATAAAGGGAGATTTTTTTTCCTTTTATGCGCATACGCCTTAAGGTCTATCGCATGGATGCCATGTTAGTGTGTTAGAACTTTGGTACGCTTTGATAGGAAGTTGTCTGGGGTTAACTCTCGTTTAACCCGGAGTTAAGTCAGTAGCCGGAGTAGCCAGATTGACTTAGGCTGCGTTTGACATTCAAATAGGAGGTGGATTATGACCTTAAAATTCTCACCTCTTAAAAGTCTCACCAAATGTATCATTGTCACATCGGATTATTCAAAAGTCATAATCTAACTTTTTAGAGAGAGATAAGGTGAAAAGTCTCCACTTTTCATAATCTCCCAAAATCTCATTTTCATTGGATTATTCTCACTCTAAAGAATTATGGAAAAAGTCATAATCCAATTGGATTCTCAAACGATGTCTCAACACGGGATAAAATTAAGTGGGTTAACTCTGGGTTTTGAAACTTATCTTTGGAGGTTATTTAAATTAACCCGGGAGTTATCCCCCAATTAATGTCATCAAATATTCTCTCTCTCTCTCTCTTTGTCTTTGCCCTCTGCCTCCATGCAACAAGGAGAGCAGACCCGACCGGTAAAGCCCCTCCAGGAGCAACAACGGTGGTTGCAGCGGGAGCAGTCGGAATCATCACCGATCCAACTCTAGGTTGCCGCTGCTGTCCTCACCATCCCTCTATGACCTTGATGACCGCTTTAGCCTAGACACCCTCCCTGACACCATTACCGCCGATGATGCCACTACCGGTATATTTCGCCCCGCCTACTGTCCCGCCCCTACTACACCCTCATCTGACATGAGCGTAGTGGATGCCTCCAACGCCCCCGCTTGAGGATGTCCCCTCACCCCACCTACCCGCCTTACCACTCTCTCTCTCTCTCTCTCTCTCTCTCTCTCTCTCTCTCTCTCTCTCTAGATCTCTCTCTCTCCACATAGAAGATGACCCTATAACAATGAATAGTGTTTCAAAAAATACTATTCATGTCCCAAAAACATTGTTTAATGAATAGTAATTGATGCAATTTACATAATTTTTCACAAAAAAAATAATGAGTTAATCCGGTTGAGTTAACCACCCTCTATCAAAGTGAAAGTGAGATAACTAAAGGGTAAATTGTCTCATTTAAGTTAACTCGATTTTAACATATTCCGCTACCAAAATGTGCTTTGAGTTTTGTTAGTAATTGGAATGCAACTCTAATTGGGCTGGACGCCCACTTGAGGGCAGCCTACCAGTTAAGTGTGCAAGGCGCAATCCTATTTGGAGTAGGACCAGTCCACTCCTGCCTAGTGTGAGTGAGTAAGTACAATCCCCTAGTCCTAATGGGATTGGAACTGAACTATTCAATTTCAATGTGGAATGAGAAGGAAGGGGGGAGCCAACTCACTTGAAAAATTTTCAAATAAAAAATTGTCCCAAGTCAACAGGGGGAGGGAACGTTTGAACTCCCACTATCCATCACCACTCTCCTTTGTCCGTAGAGATCTCTTAGCTATATGAAATGGTCGAAAGAAATTAACCAATAAGCTCCCACCAGAGGGAGCATGGGGTCCGAGGGAGGAAGAGAGGGAAGGATATCATAGGATGGAATCTTTTATGCATTTTCGTCTTCACTAGTACCTACACTATAAAAAGATGACAAAACCTCTTTAAATAAGAGTAAAATTGAACATTTAAAAAGTACCCAGTATTTAAGGGGGGTTTGTCTCCACCCCTTTAATAATGTAGATATCAACGAGGATAGGAATGCATAGAAGATCTTATTAGGGATATCATTTGACAAGACGTAAGAAGAGCCTGATGTAGTTGAAGGAGCTCATCATGATGGTCTTTCTAAAATTAGGGATGACGAATGTAGTCTTTTTTCTTAAGATGAGAAATGAGAAGGAACTTTGAAAAATGGATGTCTAAGGAAAGCATTAAATTAACCCCTCAATGAATATTTTTTAGCATTGTCACTATTGATCTATTTTTGGTTTGATTGCTGAACCAAGCCAACATGATGGGCTGCTTCATCTAAGGGCCTGAGGCCACTGCTTCTATTGGGTTTGGACTTTAGTGAGCCAAATATCAACAAGCACTTTTCATATTCGTACACAGAGTTTCACTGGACTCTGGGACTCTTTGATAATGGAAATAAGAGACCTTAACTCAGAGAATAAGTAAAAATGTAGTTTCATAAGGGTGTCTCCTTTGAGGTATTGAAGACATACAAATTTGGGGTGTCTCCTTTGAAGTATTGTCCCCGCTATGCCTGGAGGCGGCAAGGGTTTTATCTTTGTTTACTGGTAAAAGGACCATCAAAGGAGAAGACTCGTGTCTTGCTTATAAGCACATGCTCATCTTTGTAGTTTCCAATATGAGATCTTTTGAGCCCCTTTCTTAGGCCTCTACACTAGCCCCCCCAGCAAAGGTGGGCTCTGTGCTTATTGGGCCGGGGTTCCCGCAGACGACGCCAATGAAGACGTACAAATTTGGGGTGTTTCCTTTGAGATATTGTCCCTGCTACGCTCGGAGGTGACTAGGGTTTTGTCCTTTTTTGCTGGTAAAAGGGTCCTCAAAGGAGAAGACTCGGGTCTTGCTTATAAGCACATGCCCATCTTTATAGTTTCTAATATGGGATCTTTTGAGTCCCCTTCTTATGCCTCTACAGGTATAATGAGCTATTCCACTTTAACCCGGATATGTTTCAAAGTAAAAAAGTGAAAAAGTAAGAACAACTTACTTAGGTTTAAGCTTACTCGATTTTTCCTATTTCACTATCAAAGAGGGCATAAAGGAATTATTACCGATAATGTGAGGGTTTCTAAAAGAAAGAAAGAAAAAAAGGGGTGACAAATCACATCAATAATTAGATAAAACACAAATCACACTTCCAAATAAATGGCATCCCTTTAGCTAGAAGCTAACAAGCACACTCAAAGCCAAGGAAGAAAGGGCCGGCCATACACCATTCAACTTCTCTACTCACATCTTCCTCCCAACTATTTCTCTTCCTCTTAACTCTTGTTATTCTTAAGGGTGACTATGATAACCGAATAAGGGCCAGTTAGGGTGAGTTATTCTGCCTACCCATCCTTAAATGAGTTTGATAGTGGGATTACCGTACCTGAGATTAATTAGGGTTAAGGCCGTTATTCTGCGGTTAACTCATTCGACCTTCTCACGTGGAATGCCCTACAAAACCCCAATTATTGTAAGTTACCAAATCAAAAATATAAAAACTACAAGAATAACCCACTCGAGCCCACCCAGATTAGCTTATTCTAACCTGTTATCAAAGTCGCCTAAGAGATTTTTACTTTTTGGTCCCTATAAATAAGTATTTATATTTTAGTCATTCAAATATTACTATTTATATCAAAGTCCCTACAATTCTCTAACTCTTGAAGAAAAGTCCTTACGATTAGCCGATTGTAGAAAAAAGAATTATGCCGTTAAGAATGGAAGAAATATTTCATTTGGATAATAAAATGACCAAACTAACCCTTCCTCTCCCACACCCCGAGCCCCACCCGCGAGCATCATCTCCAACATCGGTTCCACCTTCAGCCTCTCCTGTGGGCGCCAGATTGCGAGATATTATGATGGGGGCTGATGAGGGTGTCAATCCATGGCGAGCTGGTTTGAGCGTGGGCGCTTGCGGCAGTGCTCACGACCATGGCTACCATCATTGGAGGTGGGAGTAGTGTGGGGAAGAAAGAAGAAAGAGGGTGTTGGTTAGTAATGCAAGAATCATGGAGTATTTTACCTGGTCTTTAGGAGATGTTTGCCCAATTTGTTAGTGGGGAAACCCATGTTCTTTAGGAGTATTTACCCATGTTTCCACTAGTGTCCCATGTCCTATATCACTACAAGAAAATGTAGGAATAGAGATGGCCCAAATCACTCCCTATTCCGTTGGAAATCCTGTTAGATTTTCTAATTGATTTTGATGATAACAAAACCTCCAATTCATGGTGAATTTGTGAGGACAAAATCCATACTAAGTGATTGGATGTTTTGTGAACAAAAGGCAATGGAAATTGGCTCAATCTTAAGTTACAATGATGATTTAATGTTCTTGAGTTGTCTATGAGATAGGTGAGCACAAATGAGACAGGTTGAAACTTGATTCAAGGGTTTTGACAGGCAAGCGGTTGACCGATGGCCTAAATTGGTCAACCAAATTTTGCAGTACTCAAAGGGTACTGTTCTACTCAGGAAACGGTCGACCGACCAATGATTTCGGTCGACCAAACTACATCTTCGGTCGACCAACCACACAAAACAATTGACCAAAATTCCCTGTATTAAAGCAACACTGCTCTGTTTAGAATCTGCTCAAAAAATGGTCGATCGACCTTTGAAAACGGTCAACTAAAATTCCAAGAATGAATCTAACCAAAATTTGATCAAATATTGATCGACCGATCTCACAAAACGGTCGATCGACCTCTGCTTGATTTTTCTGGCTGCTAATTCTTCTTGTAGAACGGTCGACCGACCACTTCCAATGGATGACCGATTGAAGTGTACCTGCAATTGTTGACTTCACTTTCAAGAAGTCCTTGACCACTGTATGCACGAGGAAAATGGGGACTCAGCTCAAATTTCTTTCCATCCACATGGGAGAAAGTCTCCATAAGACTTTAAAGTCACTTAAATGATTTAAAGTCAACATTCAACATGGGTAGTTGTTGAAATTTGCACAAGCATCTTTGAACACTGTATACCCTTTTGAAAATTAGAAACCTTGGTTCAATTTTCTCTCACCCATGTGAGGGGAACTCTCTAGAAGGACTGAAGGATGCTTGGGAGACATAAAAATGAACTCCCATTGTTAGGAACAAAAGAGAGAAAATTTCTACAAGGAGATAGAAGGATTTGAGACGACTTTTTGAGCAGAAGAGAGGTCAACTGTGTGAACACTACTCTTCCTTCCACTTCCACTCAAGAGAGAATCCTTCCAAGCTTGGCACCTGTAGAAGGTCGTGCTAAAGTGATCAAGAAGCAGCAAACTCAGCTCAAGAAGATAAGGAAAATCTGCTTGTTTATGAAGGAGATCAGGAGATCTCACTGAGAGGAACTTTGTCTACATTCATTTAATCCATTCACTCCATCATTCATCAATGCCTTGTGCTTAATTTGTATATATTTGAACTAAGAGATTTTGTGAGTGTGGATCCTACGAGATCCAATGTGTGTGTTGATGCCTTGCATCGTGATGAAGTAGGATACTCCACGTGTGTGTATGTGTGAGGTAGATCTTATAGTGTTTACAAGACTTATGTGTGAAGTCCTCATTGTCATGAGGGGTGGATGTAGGTTGTAGTCTTTGCATCCGAACCACCTTAAAAATCTCTTATGCACTATGATTTATGTCTTCTCTCCTACCTCCATTATTGTGTTTGACATACGCTTTATATTTCTACACACGTGTTTCATATAGTATCTTACATATCGCGAAAAGAGGGCAAACTCAATTCACCTCCCTCTTGGTTTGTCATTGCTCCAGAACTTCAATTGATATCAGAAATAAGGCTCTTTATTTTTCTTGAAGATCTAACAATCTAGAGAGATTCTAAACAATGACAAACAAAGAGATGATGTCTGAAAGACATTCCATTCATCGTCCTCCTTTATTTGATGGCTCTAACTATCCATAATGAAAAAATCGAATGTATGTTTTTCTTAGGGCTCAAAGAGTGTAAGGTCTGAAAAGTTGTAAGGTTCATATATTTTGTCTAGAAATGAAGATGTATTTCCTACCTATCAAGTGACGAGTGATAAGCCACGCTATTAATAAGACAAATCATTATCAAATGTACATAAAATGATCGATTATCTCACTAGCTAGTTAGAATCAAGCAAAATGACAAATTAATTAAAGAACACACCAGAACAACAGGCCGGCGGGACAACAATATTCAGCTTCACTACTCACATCTTCCTCCTAATTAACTAGCCTTAATTCCTCTGAACTCTTGTTAGCTCTACTGACATGCAGCAGTGACACGTCCCGGATCAAGCGGGTCATGTTCTCATGAGACGAGCCCCCCACCTCCATGGCCTTTCTCGCCGCCTCCCGCAGTAGCCTGGCCCTCTCTCCTCTCCTGCCCCTCCAGCTCCAGTACCCCTCCGTCCATCAGCTTCCTCACGGCCTCCTCCACCACCTCTCTCTTCACCGGCTGCCGGACGTCCTCACTCTTCCACCGGATCTGTCTCTTCACCCCGATGGGAACGCCGACCCTCAGCACGTCCACGATCAACCTCTCGTTGAGGAACTGCTCTGCGAAGAAAGGCCAGGTGACCATCGGCACCCCGGCGGAGATCGCCTCCACCGTGGAGTTCCACCCACAGTGAGAGACGAATCCCCCCACGGCGGGGTGCGAGAGGATGGCCACCTGCGGAGCCCAGCCCCTAATGACAAGTGACATCTCCTTCGTCCTCTCTTGGAACCCTCCTCCGTTTAGCCACTTCTCCACCTCGGGTGACTGCTCGGTGGGTTTGATAACCCAGATGAAGGGGTGGCCTGAGGCCTCCAGCCCCATCCCTATCTCGATGATCTGTGATGGTGTGACCTGGGAGAGGCTGCCGAAACTGACGAAGATGACAGACCCTGGCTTCCTGGCGTCGAGCCAGCTGAGGCACAATCTGCTGTCAACCGAGGCTTTGTTCCCCCTTTCAGCTCGGTCCTCCACGTTGTGCTTGTTGTAGAGGCAGACGGGGCCGATCGCCCAAGCCTTCAGGCCGGTGGCCTTGTGGTAGCTGTCAAAGTAAAGAGACTCCAACTCGCAAAAGCTGTTGAACACCACCCCGTCGGTCGTTTCCTCGGCTTGTCTGATATCACCCCGGAGCTTCTCCAGGCCTGCGGTTTCGAAGAACCCCGTCACCTGGGCCCTGGTGATCTCTACCCGATGAGGCAGCCCTGGCAGCACAAAGGGCTCCATCTCGTCGTCGAGGTTATCATAGACCTTGTGCTGCCGGATGTTGTGATGACACAAAAGCGCGAAGCAGCAGGTCCCGTGGAAGATAAGCCGTGGGACGCCGAGCTCGTCCGCCAAACCCCGCGTCCACGGGTGACACATGTCGGGGATGATGCAGCTTGGACGGCGGTGCTGCCGGAGGTACGCCGCGAGCGGCGTCCGCAGAGCGCTGATACCGCGGGAATCAACGTTTTACCATCTCGACGACAACAAGAAGGCTTCCAATAGCGACAACGACGACCGGTAGGAACCCTAAGAATATAACCATGGAAGCGCTCAAGTATTACAGGTTCATTCCACTCGGTAATATTGCATCAGCCAATGTAAAGATTAATCTTCAACAATCCTATTGGTCTATCATCCAAGTGCAGGTCAAACAGAGTTTTATCAACAAAAAAAAGGGGGCGGATTTTTTTTTTTTTTACTCCAATGAAGAACTAATATCTGACTTAATAATACTAGAGACAATCACATAATAGACAAGGTCGGCGTTCTCGCAGCCCTCAGGTAGGTCGAGCTCGGCGCAGGGGAAGGGGAGCTCGACGAACCGGATGGGGAGGCCCGACCCCTCGGCGCCGTCGATGGCCGCCCGAATGCGCGCGGCGTTGAGGGGCGTGGTGATGAAGCTGACCGTGACCCCGCGCTCGGCCAGGAGGTGGGCGATATCGACCATGCGGATCATGTGGCCATGAGCGAAGCAAGGGACCAGGACGAAGTGGGGAGCGCTCTGACCACTACCTGCGCCGTCCATGGCAGCTGCACGCTCTGGCATGTTACGAGAAGAAGAAGAAGAATCTGAGCAGGGGAAGCAGCAGGTGGAAGATAAAGTGACGGTGGAAGGGAGGGGAGAGCATGGCGGCCACTGGTGTCAGTGTGCTTAATTATCACAAACAGACGAGAACAAGGGAAATAGTTAAAAGAGAGAGGCCTAATCCTCGTAATGAGGGAACCATTGCATCCACGTGAAAAAAACAAAAAAGAGAGGAACTCTGAGCCATCGCTACGACACAGACACCTCTCATGATTTGGACTGAGAGTTACAGTAGGGTTTTATTTGTGGTGATCTTTCATGAAACCTGACTGCTCAGGAGATATCAATCTGGGGAGCACAGTCCTTAGTCTATTTGCAAGGATCTTAGCAACAATTTGTTAGATGGTGTTGCAAAGATAATGTATTTGTCAAATATACAAGCGAAATACAAGATGATTTTTTATATAATTAATAATTTAATAGAGATAATTATGCAAAAAAACGTGGGGGAATTTACTGAACATCTGTTTATAGGAATATTGGCCGCTTGATAGACTGTTAAGGCGGGATTGTTTGTACAATTATTTCCGTCAAACAAAATATTATACTAACAAATGTAAATTCAGAACATATTTTGCCCAAAGATAATTTTAAAAAATATATTTCCGTCAATTATATATTATAGAGATTGAAATATAGTATCTACGGACCATACTTTTACAATCTCTTTCCTGAGAAATAAACATCAGCCGTATCGAAGAAACCTGTAACAACCCAACTCAAATTTGTCGACTCGTTCGAACTTAAGTTGGGATTGTCAAGATAAGAAGATAATAGGATGTTTGGGAACAATTTTTTTAAAGAAATTTTTTCTACTTAAAAAATTATGTTGTGTTAATTTTTAACTTAAATTTTAAAATTAAAAAATAATATTATCTATTTGGTAAAAATATCATACTTTTTAAAATTTCTGTAAACTTGTTTGGGAGAGAGAGAGTGTGCCAAGAGAGAGAGGGAGAGGGAGGGAGTGCGCCGAGAGAGAGAGAGGGGGCCATAAGAGCTCAGGAAGAGAGAGCAATGAGAGAGAGAGAGGAGCGTCGGGAGGGAGAGAGAGAGGGAGGGAGCGCCAGGAGAGAGAGAGGAGTGACCGCCAAGAGAGAGAGAGGGAGGGAGGGAGCATGGGGAGAGGCTAGAGGGAGAGATCGTCGGGAGAGAGAGCGAACAGAGCAGGTTAGAGGTCGTGTCTCTCTTACAACGGGATAAAATTTCATCCTAAGAAATTGGAGAGACTTATTAAAGGTTGTTAAATAAGTTATCTGTTTCTAATTTTTATTTTGAGAGAAAAAAGAGACTCTCTCTTATGACCAAACACCCTGTAAAAGAATGATAAATGAACCGATAAAAAGTATGGTAGTGTGGTTTTCTTCTGTATATAAATAAAAAAAGATTTCTATGTCCAACCTATAAGACTTGACGTAAGAAGAAGAATCGTGTTTGTCTGTCTCACTCACAAGGAGAACAACGATTAATCTCTCCAATTTTGTGCACTCACCGATCCAACCATGCTGGAAATTTGGGAGAAATTTAAGAAAGAAGAAAATTTTCCAGCCAGAAAAATAGCATATATTCTGCAAACAATTGGGAAATATTTTCTTTTAATTTTTAAGTGGATGAAGTATATAATGCTATCCCATTGTTTCGATCGATTTCTAATCATCAGGCCTTCCGATTCAGAATTTGTAAATGGGGGATTTCACTGTCATCTTAAGAAAAAGAAAATGTGCAGTGAGATGTCACTGTCATCGTAAGAAATGTGCAGTGACGGTGCCAATCGCCTGACACAAGTCGGAAAAGTAATTACCGTCCATCTGGTTCAAACATCAAAATGCTGGACCTTTTGACGGGATCACCCTAAGCAGAATTCTACATTGTGGCCCAAGTGAGGGTGTTAATGGCCGAAAAACAGGCCCAGAGAACACTTTAGAAAGCCCAAGTCTGGCTGTGTTTTAAAATGTCAGCTCATATATGACTTGCTATTATATTATATTATATTATATTATATTATGTATATATATATATTAGCTACATCCATATCTACATTATCCGATATATTATATATTTTAGTAAAATTATCATAGAATATATAAATATAATTCATTTATCAAACTGAAATTTTATATGTTGTGAAAATTAGAATTTAAAATAAAAAGATAGGTCGAGCCGACCGGGTTAGATCAAAATTTGAAAGAAAAAAAAAAGAGAGAGATAAAAAAATTGTTAAAACTCTTTAAAAATCATGCCAGATCTTACAGGATACGCACGACCCGATTAATTACCAACCCTAACCATAATAATAGTCCTCGAAATACCTTATAAAAAATTATCCAAATTCTAAAAAATCTCAGCCACCAATCGATGTGCTTCGACTCACATTCTTGTGGATCAAGGTATCGTTTCCCACTCGTAATTTTCCTCCTCCTCGTCGTGCTTGGGTGGCATGGCGGCGAAGGACCCCAGTAAAGGCTGGCGGCCCAGCAGAGACTATCTGATTACGCAGGAGCATACGTCACTCCTCCCCTTTGGAGATGCCCCACCAGGCAGGCCACCACTGAGACCACCCCGCCCAATTCGTGGTTGCATACGCGCCTGTGGTCGTCCACGGCCCCTTTCCTTCCTTTGAAACTTATTAGATAGTCTAATTAATAAATTCTAACTTAGACAGTAATCAATTACCGAAGTCATGCTGATAATACTTGATGTGGGCATCAGAAAAAATAAAATAAAATTATGAGGGAAAAAAAGATAATTCCTCTACAAGTGACCCTATTAAATCTTAAAATCACGACGTCAAGTGCCTCTATTCATTCTTTTTATTATCAAGTCGTAGATTCTGAAATTATCAAATAATAATAATAATAATAAATAGAGACACCGCTAGGATTATTACAAGGGGGGCATCTCCCAAAAGGGCGTACGAGTCACACCACTCCTCCCCTATATATATACCCCTGCTCACTTGGGCTTCGGCTGTGACCAGTCCAACCCGACGCCTTAACTTGTGTTTCTTCATTCGACTACCTTCTTCTACAGCCACAGGTGTTCTTGATCACCTTCCCTGGGCAGCAGAATGCCCGAGCAAACACCCATGAACGGCCTCATTAATGGCCACTACAGTCCCCACTTCGTCTTGGTCCCGTTCACCGCCCAAGGCCACACCATTCCCATGCTGGACATCGCCCACCTCCTGGCCGAGCGCGGCGTTGCCGTCACCTTCGTCACGACGCCCGTCAACGCAGCCCGGATCCGGGCAGTGATCGACCGCGCCGAGGCGGCGGGGCTCCCCATCCGGTTCGTCCAGCTCAGGTTCCCCTGCGCCGAGGCGGGCCTGCCGGAGGGTTGCGAGAACGTCGACCTCCTCCCCTCGATGGAGCTGTCCGACAACTTCTTCAATGCTTGCAGCATGCTCAGAGAGCCCCTGCTGGATCGCCTCCGGGAAGGGCAGCAGCCGCCGCCGAGCTGCATCATCTCTGATATGTGTCATCCGTGGACGCTGGGGGTCGCCGAGGAACTGGGCGTGCCGAGGCTCGTCTTCCTCGGCACCTGCTGCTTCCCTCTCTTGTGCATGCGCAACATCCATCATTACAAGGTGTTCGACGACGTAACCGACGAGACCAAACCCCTGGTGGTACCCGGGCTGCCGCACCGGATAGAGATTGCCAAGTGCCAAACTCCGGAGTTCTTGGGAACCAAGGTGTGGAACGACATCGTTGCAGCCGATGAAGCATCCCACGGTGTGGTTTTCAACAGCTTCATCGAGATGGAGACTTCCTGGATCGAGAGCTACCAGAAAACCACCGGGAAGAAGGCATGGCCAATCGGGCCAGTGTGCCTCTACAACAGGAACAAGGACGTCTCTGTGAAGACCGTCAGAGGGAACAAGTCCTCGGACGACGGCCTGCGGTGCCTGGCCTGGCTCGACTCCATGGCGCCAGGGAGCGTCGTCTACGTCAGCTTCGGCAGCCTCGCGCGCGCTTCGGCGTCGCAACTTTTCGAGATCGGAGCGGGGCTGGAGACCTCGAACCACCCGTTCGTCTGGGTGATCAAACTCGTCGAGCAGTCGCCGGCGGTTGAGCAGTGGCTCTCCGGGGGTTTCGAGGAGAGGACGAAGGGGAGAGGCTTCATCATCAGGGGTTGGGCGCCGCAGGTGGCGATCCTCTCCCACCCGGCGGTGGGCGGCTTCGTCACCCACTGCGGGTGGAACTCGTCGCTAGAGGCGATCTGCGCAGGGGTGCCGGTGGTCACCTGGCCATTCTTCGCCGAGCAGTTCCTGAACGAGAGGCTGATGGTGGACATGTTGGGCATCGGTGTCACTATAGGGTTGAAGACCCGGACGATGTTGATGAGTGCTCAAGAGGTACTGGTCGGAGACCCGAAGGTGAAGAGGGAGGCCATCGAGGAGGCCGTGAGGAAGCTGATGGACGGAGGGGACGAGGGGGAGGACAGGAGGAAGAGAGCCAGGGAGCTCGGAGAGAAGGCCAGGAAGGCCATGGAGGTGGGAGGGTCGTCTTACGAGAGCATGACAGCTTTGATTCGGGAGGTCTGCTTGCACCACGCCAAGGAGAAGAAACACTGAACGGAAGCCCCGCCTTCCAAGTGTCGCAGCAGAAGCCGTCGGTTTTCCTTTGACTTTCCAAGTCAACAAGTCAAACAACTGTGAAACTGATGTTTCACCCCAAAAAAATAAACTATGGACTTGACAGTCTATACTTACCAGCTTCAATGATTCAAAACGATTTAAGTATAGTTCACCGGTATGTCTGCCTTGTTTTATCGGAATATTAGTTATGATACATAATTAAGGATCTTCTTCATATCTATCCATGTTGAGAACAAATGTGTACGAGAATCTATCCTACATTTGTACTTGTTGTATATCGTTCACATATAAAGTAAGTGTCATGTATGCCGCTGTTATCAATTTCCATCAATAAATCATCAAAATCTCTTATTAAAGAATAGATGAAGAAGAATTGAAGAAGAATTAATTTATGGATATATTGATCAAAGTTTACGCGAGATAAATTCCCATACGTACGAAGGTATATATACAAATACAAGTGTGAGATATATTGATTTTTATACAATTTCACTTTTAACCAGGTTATGCATACTAAAACGCCTAGAATTAATTTCAACACTAGTATTTGCATTTGTGAAGCAGAGAATATCCGTATTATATATAATTCATATATATAGGAGATATCGGAGTATGGAGGAAAAATAACAGTCTTTGAACTCACAAAATATGAATGATAACGTTTGACACATGAATATGCCAAAACATAAGTAAATGGATGATAGCACAGCAGTATTAGATTTGATGATACAGGATTTTGAGAAGCTAGCCAATTAAGTACCCTCTAACACGGGTAAGACATTAATCCGGGAAACCATGCATATCAGACCACACATGCATGGGTAGTACGTAAAAAGAAGTAATTATATAATCTTCTTAATTTGGAGAAACAACGAGCTCGGTAAGAATCAGTGAACCACTTCATTTTCTCTGCAATACCATTTCCAATATGTCAACGAGAGGCCTATCTAATTAATTTGAAGTATCATCCATATTAATATCGTCGTCGTCGTCGTCGTCGTCATCATCATCATCAGAGTCTTATCTTAATTATTTGAGATCGGTTACATGAATCTTGTTCCGCCAAAGATTTCTATCAAGTACTATATTCATATTTAAACTCAAAAAATTAATGTCTTTCCTAATAACATCGCACCATCTCATTTTAGACTTTTCTCGAACTCTTTTACTGACATCTACTAAGATTCGATCACATCTTTTAACCAGCGCTGAATTAAGACGACGAAATACATGTCCAAACTACTTGTGTTTATTTTCTCTCATTTTACTATCAATTAATACTGCTTCAATTCGTTAAAAGTGTCCCGTACCATTAATTATATATATTGGCCCTCAATGTAGGGATGTAATAATTATGAGGTCTCTTGCAGTGTCAATATATTGCACAAATATTGTAATCCTAATCTTAACAAATTCATAAATATGAAAGCCACGGTTGTTGTAATTCAGCACCCCAAAGAAGAAAATACAACCTGTCTTACCCAGGGTTGATGCGGATGGGATTTCTAATCGGAACATAAAACATAGGATATATTCGGAGATATATTTGACAATTCATGAATATAATATTAAATATGTCAATTTACAGAAATATATGTAAATAAAAATCTAATAATATATATATATATATATATATATATATATATATATAAACGAGCATGTTACAAAGGGGAATGGAAACCAATCAACCATCTACGTTTAGCAGTGGGACAATAACATGCTTTCCCATCATCCACCCTCCATAGTCCTCCGCTCGAGAGGTGGCCATCAATCACGACCAAAAGAGAGATGTGGCCGTCAAGAAAGAACCCATATGGATCTTCTACAAAGGTTTTGTCAACATTGCCTTTTGTAAGGTTGAGATTGGCCGTTTAGAATCGCGAATTATACTTCTGAAATTTGTTAATATGAGAGGAGGAAGAAAATCTCAAGAGAAATAATAGTGAGAAGCGTCATAAGAAATCATGGATGTGATCTCAAGAGACAACTCTCTTATATTTAAGTCAAGCAGTCGAGAACGAAGACGGGGAGTGCTCAAATGTAAGAGAATGGAAGAAGATTGAAAGATAAAAGTTACATATTTCTGTGGGTGTCCATGATCCTATTTATATTGCACAATTGCATTCCTACGAAAGGTTTTACCAACATTATCTTTGAAGCCTTCTAATTAATAATAAGCAATTTTAATGATAGGAGGATAACACATATCAAGGTGCGTCGACACGTACGTGTCTGCCTCGCAGTCCAGCTCACAACAGCCCGAGTGGATGGCAAGGTGTGTCGACACACACATCAGGGTGCATCAACACATACGTGTCTGCCTCGTAGTCCAGCTCGCATTAGCCCGAGCGGACGGCAAGATGCGTCGACACATACTGGCCTGGCTCGCAGTCCAGCATGCAACAGCCCGCGCAGGCTGTAAGATGCGTCAACACACCCCATTAGATGTGTCGACACACATGAAGCTCAGTCGACAAATCTGCCTAGTCGACTGACTTGAGCCCATCCGTACAAACAACGTGAGTCCTTAAGTACGTAGTCACAGGTTTACTTATTCCAAGTCAATGGCACGTGCCTCCAGGACACGCGTCTCAAGGTCTGAAAAAGGTCCTAGGACAAAGATCCTTCCTTTTCATCATGGGACAGTCATATTACTTTTGGAAAAAGGACATATCAGAAAATAAATCTGGAAAAAGGGACTTTTCATGTTTCTATTCTATAAACATGGACCAATCAGGTGGTAGCTTCTAAAAGAACCAATCGCAGAGTAGATCTGGAAAAGGGGACTTTCCATGTGTCTATTCTATTAACATGGACCAATCAGGTGACAGCTTCTAAAAGAATAAATCACAAAATAGATCTGGAAGAAGAGGATTCTGCATGTCTTTCTTCTATAAATACGGACCTATCGCCCTGGACAAGAAGATAGCAAGAAAAGCTGAGACGTCCTGAGCTTATTTGAAGAACACCTGAGGAGTGAGCTGGCCTATGTAATTCCAAAGCCAAGAGGGAAGTCCTGAGAGCACCTTGAGAGAATCCTAGCCACTGAAGAAGAGAGAGAAATGCAACAGCTACGGATCTGAGTTCAGACCTTCTTTTTCAGCTTCTTAGCTTCTATCAGAAGCTACATTTCCTTTGTTTTATTTGAGTTTTGTTTTTGAGATTTCTCCTCTATTTTAATTTCTGTGTGGTTGTTGAGAGTTCAGCATTCTTCCGGTACCCTACTTTAGGGATCGGAGTGTGTTTTGGCTGCTGTGCAACCGTGTGTGGTCGAGGAGCTTGCTCCTCGTGCAAGCTGTTTGTCAGCTCTTGTAGCGGACTAGCTCCGTGTGTGTCTATGTCGTTTCCTTTGGCCAAGTGTGAAAGCCTCACTAGGTTGGTGAGGGATAGATGTAGGCCTGTTAGATAGTAGTCGAACCACTTAAAAATCTTTGAGCAGTGATTTGTTGTGGTGTATTCCATCTCTTCTACCTCCTTCACAGGTGCAATCATCTAGCTAGTGCGTCTCACCGTATCCTACTCTCGCATAACACATTTTCTAGTCTGCAACCGAGCTTAAGTTGTTCAATTGAATTCATTTTGTTCTGCATTTTTTTTGTGGTCTATTGTTGGTGGGGATCTATTCACCCCCCCCCCCCTCTAGATCCACTCATACCACACATCATCCTGAGCCCCCTGATCACATCTTTTCTTTTGCAGAACTTCTGAGGTGGCTACGACCCAAGATTGCCCCAGATCCGACAGTCTGTGGCTTCACACGAGACCTCGTCTCTGCATCTGGTGCCGTCTGTAAGAACTCCAGCCCAATAAACACAAAGTCCACCATTAATGGGGGCTAGTGTAGAGGCCTAAGAAGGGAGCTCAAAAGATCTCATATCGAAAACTATAAAGATGGGCATCTGTTTATAAGCAAGACACAAATCTTCTCCTTTGAGTGTATTTTTACTAGAAAAAAGGACAAAACCCTAATCACCCTTCAGTATGGCAAGGGCAATACCTCAAAGAAGACACCCTAAATTTGTACGTCAAAGAATGAAGAAAATTTTCCACCCATAAAAATAGCACATATTCCGTCAACAATTGGGAAAGATTTTCTTTTAATTTTTAAGTGCATGAAGTATATAATGCTATCCCATTGTTTCGATCGATTTCTAATCATCAGGCCTTCCAATTCAGAATTTGTAAATGAGGGATTTCAGTCATCTTAAGAAAATGTGCAGCGAGATTTCACTGTCATCTTAAGAAAATGTGCAGTGATGGTGCCAATCGCCTTACACAAGTCGGAAAATTAAAGACTACTGTCCATCTGACTCAAACATCAAAATGCTGGATCTTTTGACGGCATCACACTGAGCAGAACATCATTCCCTCATATATTACTTGCTGTGTTTTAAAATGGCCGAAAAACAGGCCCAGGGAAAACTTTAGAAAGCCCAAGTCTCGCTGTGTTTTAAAATGTCAGCTCATATATTACTTGCTATTATATATATATATATATTAATATATATATATATATATATTAATATATATATATATATATATATATATTAGCTACATTCATTTCTACATTATCCGATAGATTATATATTTTAGTAAAATTATCACAGATATATAAATATAATTCATATATCAAATTGAAATTTTATATGTTGTGAAAATTAGAATTTAAAATAAAAAGATAGGTTGTGCCGACCAGGTTAGATCAAAATTTGAAAAAAAAAAAGATAAAAAATTTGTCCAAACTCTTTAAAATTAATGCCAGATCTTACAGAATCCGCACGACCCGATTAATTACCAACCCTAACCATAATAATAGTCCTCGAGGGACCCTACAAATTGTTTTTTTTTTTCCTTCTCTCACCCACCAGTCGACGTGCTTCGACTTCACATTCTTGGGGAGAAGGTATCTTTTCCCACTTGAAATTTTCCTCCTCATCGTCGTGTTTGGTCTACTCTGGTGTGGCATGGCGGCGAAGGTGCCGAGTAAAGGCTGGCGGCCCAGCAGAGACTATCTGATTACGTAGGAGCATGCGTCACTCCTCCCCCTTTGGAGATGCCCCACCAGGCAGGCCACCACTGAGACCACCCCGCTAGGATCATTACAGGGGGGGCATCTTCCAAAAGGGCGTACGAGTCATACCACTCCCCTATATATGTACCCCTGCTCACTTGGGCTTCGGCTGTGACCGGTCCAACCCGAAGCCGTCATTTAGGTCCATATTCTGGTGTTTCTTCGACTACCTTCTTCTACAGCCACAGGTGTTCTTGATCACCTTCCCTGGCCAGCAGAATGCCCGAGCAAACACCCATGAACGGCCTCATTAATGGCCACTACAGTCCCCACTTCGTCTTGGTCCCGTTCACCGCCCAAGGCCACACCATTCCCATGCTGGACATCGCCCACCTCCTGGCCGAGCGCGGCGTTGCCGTCACCTTCGTCACGACGCCCGTCAACGCAGCCCGGATCCGGGCAGTGATCGACCGCGCCGAGGCGGCGGGGCTCCCCATCCGGTTCGTCCAGCTCAGGTTCCCCTGCGCCGAGGCGGGCCTGCCGGAGGGTTGCGAGAACGTCGACCTCCTCCCCTCGATGGAGCTGTCCGACAACTTCTTCAATGCTTGCAGCATGCTCAGAGAGCCCCTGCTGGATCGCCTCCGGGAAGGGCAGCAGCCGCCGCCGAGCTGCATCATCTCTGATATGTGTCATCCGTGGACGCTGGGGGTCGCCGATCGAGGAACTGGGCGTGCCGAGGCTCGTCTTCCTCGGCACCTGCTGCTTCCCTCTCTTGTGCATGCGCAACATCCATCATTACAAGGTGTTCGACGACGTAACCGACGAGACCAAGCCCCTGGTGGTACCCGGGCTGCCGCACCGGATAGAGATTGCCAAGTGCCAAACTCCGGAGTTCTTCGAACCTGCATGGAGGTGGAACGACATCGTTGCAGCCGATGAAGCATCCCACGGTGTGGTTTTCAACAGCTTCATCGAGATGGAGACTTCCTGGATCGAGAGCTACCAGAAAACCACCGGGAAGAAGGCATGGCCAATCGGGCCAGTGTGCCTCTACAACAGGAACAAGGACGTCTCTGTGAAGACCGTCAGAGGGAACAAGTCCTCGGACGACGGCCTGCGGTGCCTGGCCTGGCTCGACTCCATGGCGCCAGGGAGCGTCGTCTACGTCAGCTTCGGCAGCCTCGCGCGCGCTTCGGCGTCGCAACTTATCGAGATCGGAGCGGGGCTGGAGACCTCGAACCACCCGTTCGTCTGGGTGATCAAACTCGTCGAGCAGTCGCCGGCGGTTGAGCAGTGGCTCTCCGGGGGTTTCGAGGAGAGGACGAAGGGGAGAGGCTTCATCATCAGGGGTTGGGCGCCGCAGGTGGCGATCCTTTCCCACCCGGCGGTGGGCGGCTTCGTCACCCACTGCGGGTGGAACTCGTCGCTAGAGGCGATCTGCGCAGGGGTGCCGGTGGTCACCTGGCCATTCTTCGCCGAGCAGTTCCTGAACGAGAGGTTGATGGTGGACGTGTTGGGGATCGGTGTCACCATAGGGTTGAAGACCCAGACGATGTGGATGGGTGCTCAAGAGGTGCTGGTCGGAGACCCGAAGGTGAAGAGGGAGGCCATCGAGGAGGCCGTGAGGAAGCTGATGGACGGAGGGGACGAGGGGGAGGACAGGAGGAAGAGAGCCAGGGAGCTCGGAGAGAAGGCCAGGAAGGCCATGGAGGTGGGGGGGTCGTCCTACGAGAGCATGACAGCTTTGATTCGGGAGGTCTGCTTGCACCACGCCAAAGAGAAGAAACACTGACCGGAAGCCCTCCGCCTTCCAAGTGTAGCAGCAGAAGCCGTCGGTTTTCCTTTGACTTTCCAAGTCAACAAGTCAAACAACAGTAATTGCCAGGAAACTGATGTCTCACCAAAATAATAATAAACTATGGACTTACAGTCTATACTTTACAGCTTCAATGATTCAAAACGAATTAAGTATAGTTCACCCGTGTGTCTGTCTTGTTTTATCGGAATATTAGTTATGATACATAATTAAGGATCTTCTTCATATCTATCCATGTTAGAATAAAAGTGTATTAGAATCTATCTTACATTTGTACTTGTTGTATATCTTTCACATATAAAGTAAGTGTCATGTATGCCTTTGTTATCACTTTTCATCAATAAATCATTAAAATCTCTTAAGAACAGATGAAGAAGAATTGAAGATGAAATAGTTTATAGATATATTGATCAAAGTTTACTCGAGATAAATTCCTATATGAAGGTATATATACAAGTACAAGTGTGAGATAGATTTTTATACAATTTCACTTTTAACCAGTGAGGAGGGTAAAATCGGCTCGGCCCATAAAGGCTTATTTTTGTTAGGCCCATTCGGGCCCACGATCTACGACGCGCCCAAGGGCCCCCGACAACTGCGGCCCATAGCAAATGGCCCACAACAATGGAGTCTCGGATTCCCTAGCGTAGGAAAGACTTCGACCCAGGCGCAATGACCGCCAGATGACTCTCCGGCGATCGAATGTTGCCTCCCACAACATCGGCCTCAACTCCATTAAGGGTGAGCACATTCCACGGGCACCGTAAGACTTGCCAGAGAACTGTTCGACTCCGGAAGAACGGGCCCTCAATGGAAAATTCCCCACGATCGCTGGAGAGGTTACTCCACGACCTTCACCTTTCCCTGTTAAGGGACTGGCCCTTGCTACCAGGACAACCCCCTATAAATGGGACTCCGACGGACGAAGCAGGGACACGATGAATTCCACCAGGAAACACACACTCAGCTCCAAACAAGGGAAAAGAAGAACCATCTTATTGTCCAGAGAGAAAGCCTGCGCCAAGCTTAGGCTGCCCGCCGAGCACCCTTACCGCCCAGCGAGCACTCTCTGAGTGCCCGTTGGCCACGACGAGGACCTTCTTTGAACGCAGTCCGTCTCTCCATGCTTGCTTCGCGACCTCCCAAATCTCTCTCTCATATTCTTCTTACTGTTCCCTTGTCTCCCAAGTGCTGACTTAAACATCGGAGGGTTATCCCCCGGGGTAACGCCTAGTGTAACGACCCGAGAATCCGATTACCGGGAAGGCTCGATAACCCGAGACTCGCACCGCCACCCACGAGCCCGAAGACTCGGAAGGGTTAAAAAGGATGGTGTGGAGACCACACAAGTATCACAAATAATTGCAGAAATTAAACAGTTATAATAGAATAACATTTTACATGGTCCACAACAGAAAATAACACAATAACAATAGTCCACGACTAGTACAGTGACAAGAAAGGAAAGTACAGCTACACGGGGCATCCCCCGGCTCTGACCTCCGGCACTACCGCTGGGCACCCGCACCACGCTGCGCTCCTGACGCGCTCCCCGAAGGTGGCGCCTCACCTGAAACACGGTGAAAACACGCAGGGAATGAGTCTCGGAACAAGACTCAGTAGGGATCACTCGAACCCTACCTCGAAAAACGAGAAACCACTACTCTAGCGGTAGAAAAGTACCTCGGAAAGGAAAGCCCTGTACTCTACAGAACTAGACCCTACGGCACGCAAACCGACACACGTGCCACGGTACGAGAAAACTGAAACTCAACGGTTGAACCGTCAAAAACCCGAAGGTCGGAAACACACGACTGACAGTCTGACACTCCGTACTCGACAGGAGTACCACCCACTAGAAGCACAGCCGGTAGCGTCCCCTGGCGTCTTACACCGCACCGCAGGTGCACCGCCTGACATGGTAGGTCCTACCCGAGGCGCAAACACCGTACAAGTAACCACAAACAAGTAACTAGTTGGGGTCACGCCCGTCGACGTGGGTCCAACCGCCCCCAACCACGTGTGCACACACAGACCTTGCGTCACTAGGTCTGGTCCTCTGACCGGTTTTCCCCCGTAGCCGGACTCTGGCTACCGACGAGGGGCCTACGGTAACCGGTCCACAAACCGTCTCGAAAGGTGGGTGCCCGTACACCACTCCCAGGTGAGACCAGCACCGCGCACTGGTGGGCTACGACTAGTGGAGGGTCGCTAAAGGAGTAGACTCTCGAGTCACGGAAAACAACACCCAAGCCCGACAACGTGTGGGAATCACCCCACGCACCAGTCCCGTCACACGGAGACCACGGTCGGAGAAAAGCGAGGTTGCCACCCTCATGGGGCAACACAGGAAGTGGCGGTCTACCCTCAGACCGTCACTGCCAAATGGCGGTCCACTCTAGGGCCGTCACTTGGAAATAGCGGTCTAACGCGGACCGTCACACGGCCAGGGGGTAGGGGGAAGCGACGCGCCTACCCTAGTGCGTCGCTTGGAAGCGGCGCACCTAGGCCAGGGCGTCACATGGCACCCCACACCCACGAAAACCATAGGGAAAGTAACGCGCTTACCCTGGCGCGTCGCTTGCAAGCAACGCGTCAGGCTCAGTGCGTTACTCGCATGTGACGCGCCTAGACCAGCGCGTCGCATGGCCCTCACGCTCGGGATGGAAAGGGAAGTGACGCGCCTGCCCCAGCGCGTCGCTTGGCCCATCCACATGGGGGACAACAGGAAGTAACGCTCCTGCCCCAGTGCGTTACACGCATGTAACGCGCCTATCTCGGTGCGTTACATGGCCTGACCCCCAACGGTCAAAACCCAACGGTCGAAAGCATGTGACGGCCCAGCCCAGGGCCGTCACTAGCAAACGGCGGCCAGTCGCAGGACCGTTACAGCCCTCGACCCCAAAGGCCAACACCCAGGGAAGTAACGCACCCCTCTAGGGGCGTTACAAGCATGTGACGGTCACTGGAGTGACCGTCGCTTGCCCCAGAGCACGCTACGGCGGGAGAACCCCAAAAACACCAACCACGCCCCCGTACCTCCACCGGAGAGGGGGAAAACAAGGGGGAAGACCCCTGGGGACCCCTAGCATGCATCTAAGCCACCAAAACATAGAATCATGGGCTAAAACCATAGATCGGGCGGCTCACCCCAAAACATGGAAAAACCCCAAAAACGCCCAAACATGCCTCTCTCGGCCTCCCCGCGGCCTACAAACCACGGAAAAGAACGGCGAAGAGCTAGGGAACGTCACCCTACCTCAATGGAGCGAATGCTCCGCCGGATCGTCCACGAATCGCGAAGAACGCTTGAAAACCCTCGTTCTTCCTTAAGCTTCCCACGCTTGCCGCACGCCCCCACGACCGCCTCGCCGCCGCCCACGTCGCCGCGCCGTCGCCCCGCCGCCGTCTGCAGCCGAAGGGGAGCTCGCCGTGTACAACCGGGAGGAAGAGAGGGAGAGGGAGGGAGACACGGTGGAGGAGGAAGGAGGAAGAAGAAGATGGTGGGGGGAGAGAGAAAAGAAAAAGGGTTTTATAGAAAAACCCGGAAAATCCGTAAAATTCCAAAAAATAGGAAATCACACCCCCGCGATCCTCGGAACGCACCGATCGCAACGGTACCACTCGTGTCCGTGTGAACAGCCCGGTTCACCCGCAACGAGCGTCCGAAGAGAAAAGCCGAAACACACACCGGGAATCGGAAAACACACGCGGAAAAGCCGCGGAACGCCTCCGGGCCTCCGAAACAACTCCGGATCGCGCCGACCCGAACACGAAAGATGTCCGAAACGAAATTTCGGACACAACGGAGCTGGACACTCCGAAAACCAGATCCGGGACCCACGAAGAAGGATCCGAAAGGTCCGGGATATTACAGCCCTCCCCCCTTAAGGAATTTCGTCCTCGAAATTGAGAACAACCCAAGGGGAAAGAAGAGGAAGACTCACTCAAACAGGTACGGGAACTGCTGACGCATCTCGTCCTCACGTTCCCACGAAGCCTCACCACCAGAGTGTCGTTGCCACACGACCTTCACCAAGGGAATAACCTTGTTCCGCAGGCGCTGCTCTCGCCTATCCTCCACGCGGATCGGAAACTCTGGGAGAGAAAGATCTGGAGTCACCTCAGGCCAAACGGAAAACTCGAGCACATGAGAGTCATCGGGCATATACTTCCGCAACATAGAGACGTGGAACACGTCATGCACCGACGCCAACTCAGAGGGTAACTGTAATCGGTAAGCAACCTCACCGATGCGCCCCACAATCGCGAAAGGACCAATATAGCGGGGACTCAGCTTCCCACGCCGTCCAAACCGCATCACCCCCTTCATCGGAGAAACTCTCAAGAACACATGATCGCCCACGGCGAACTCGAGGGGCTGCCGCCTACGGTCAGCATAGCTCTTCTGCCGACTCTGGGCCGCCAACATGTTCTGACGAACCAGGTGCACAACATCCACACATTGCTGCACCAATTCCGGTCCCGTCAAAACACGCTCACCCACCTCAAACCAATCGAGTGGAGTCCGACAAGGACGCCCATACAGAGCCTCATAGGGAGCCATGCCGATGCTCGAATGAAAGCTGTTGTTATAGGCAAACTCCACCAACGGTAGGTGATGAATCCAACTCCCCTGCCACTCCAGGCAGCAGGATCTCAGCATGTCCTCCAAAGTCTGAATGGTCCTCTCAGACTGACCATCCGACTGTGGATGATACGCCGAGCTAAATGCCAACTCCGTGCCAAGAGCTCGCTGGAAACTCCTCCAGAATCCAGAAGTGAAGCGCGGATCCCGATCCGACACGATCGAAATGGGAACCCCATGCAACGGAACGATCCGCTCCACATAAAGACGAGCCAACTTAGGCACGCTCCAGCTGACCTTGACCGGTAGCAACCGCGTCACCTTCGTCAGCCGATCCACCAGCAACCAAATACTGTCCTGCCCAGTCGGGGTTCTGGGCAACCCCACCACAAAATCCGTGGTCACATGGTCCCACTTCCAAGCAGGAACATCCAAGGGCTGGAGAGTACCGCCTGGTCGCTGATGCTCCGCCTTCACTTGCTGACAGATCAGGCACCTGGCCACAAACTCGGCCACATCTCTCTTCATGCCAGGCCACCAGAACTGCCTCCGCAAGTTCCGATACATCTTCGTCGCACCCGGGTGCACAGTGTACCTGCCCCCATGAGCCTCGCGTAACACCGCACGACGAACCTGCTCCTCCCCTGGGACGTACAGCCTGCCACGAAACCTCGCAGCACCGTCCTCGCCAAGCTCCACATCAGCTATCGCCAAAATCCGGGGCAACTCAGGGTCCGCATGCTGAGCCTCTGTCACCTGACGACGGATAGCAGGAGTGACAGTCAGACTCGCAAGCACTGCCAACCCTGGCTCCTGGGGAATCTTGAGCCTGAAAGACACTTCGGGCACCTGTTCCCAGAGCCTCCACTTCCTCAACATCAAGGCACTGATCACGACCTTCCGACTCAAGGCATCGGCGACGACATTCATCCTGCCCGGCTGATAAGACAGGGTGAAGTCATAGTCCTTCATGAACTCCATCCAACGCCTCTGTCTGAGGTTCAGATCTCTCTGCGAGAACACATACCTCAAACTCTGATGGTCAGTGAACACCTCGAACTTCTCACCGTACAGATAATGCCTCCAGATCTTCAACGCGAAGATCACTGCCGCCAACTCAAGGTCATGGGTAGGGTAGTTCTCCTCATGGGGCTTTAGCTGCCGAGATGCATAAGCCACCACTCTACCATGCTGCATCAGAACAGCACCCAATCCGACGCCGGAAGCATCTGTACACACCACAAAACCTCCCGATCCAGAAGGCAAAACCAACACCGGAGCCGAGGTGAGCAATCTCTTCAGTTCCCTAAAGCTCTGCTCACACTCCTCGGACCAGACGAAAGGCACATCCTTCCGCGTGAGCCTCGTCATCGGGGTCGCAATGCGGGAAAAATCCTGGATAAACCGGCGATAATAACCCGCAAGCCCCAAGAAACTCCGGATCTCCGTCACCGACCTCGGCCTCGGCCACTGCATCACGGCCTCGACCTTGGCGGGATCCACGGAAATGCCATCACCAGAAATCACGTGCCCCAGAAAGTGCACCTCGCTGAGCCAAAACTCGCACTTGCTGAGCTTCGCATACAACTGGTGATCTCGCAACGTCTGCAGCACCACACCCAAATGGTACGCATGCTCCTCGGCAGACTACGAATAAACAAGGATGTCATCCACGAAGATGACCACGAACTGGTCCAAATACGGATGAAACACCCTCTGCATCAAGTCCATGAAGGCTGCTGGGGCATTGGTGAGCCCGAACGGCATCACCAGAAACTCATAATGCCCGTACCTCGTACAGAACGCAGTCTTCTCCACATCGGACTCGCGAATTCTCAGCTGATAGTAACCGGACCGCAAATCAACCCGCGAGAACACTCGCGCAGACTGCAGCTGGTCGAACAAATCATCAATCCGCGGCAACGGATACTTGTTCTTAACGGTCACTTCATTCAGCTGCCGATAGTCAATGCACAGCCGCAGACTACCGTCCTTCTTCTTCACAAACAGCACGGGCGCACCCCAAGGGGAAAAGCTCGGACGAATATACCCCTTGGCCAACAGCTCCTGCAACTGCGCCCTCAACTCCCTCAACTCAGCGGGGGCCATACGGTAGGGAGCCTTCGCCAAAGGTCCCGTACCAGGCACAACCTCGATCACGAAATCGATCTCCCGCTGGGGAGGTAATCCAGGCAACTCCTCAGGAAAAACATCGGGAAACTCGCACACCACCGCAATGTCCTCGACATTCGGCTCCATCCGGTCAGACACAACCACTGACGCGAGAAAACCCTGGCAACCTGAATCAAGCAATCGACGGGCTCGAATAGCAGAGATAAGAAATCGAGAAGAGGTGGAACGGATACCTTGGAAATAGAAGGTCCTCTTGCTCGGATGCTGGAAGTAGACCCTCTTCATTCCACAATCCACCACCGCTCTATGAGTCTCGAGCCAATCCATGCCTAGAATCACATCGTAATCCCGAAGCTGCAACGCATACAACCTGCCTGGCATACTCCGCCCATCGATCCACACCGGAACCTGGTCGAAGCAATACGGAGTGACCATAAAGTCACCCGAAGGCAACTCCACAGCCAAATCACAGGACAACTGGGTCACCGGCTCCTCGACGCTCGACGCGAAATCCTCCGAAATAAACGAATGAGACGCGCCAGAATCAAATAAAACCCGAGCCGCACAACCCAAAATCTGAACGGTACCTTCCACGAGCTGCGACGCTACTGCCTCTGCCCTGGTCAAGTGCGTGATCTGGCCACGAGCTCTCTGCCTGCCTCCCACACTAGCTGACCTGGGTAGCGGCGGATACTGTCCCTGCTGCTGCTGCTGCTGGGGAACCTGCTGCTGCAGCGGCCTGTGAGGACAGTCGCGCGCCATATGCCCTGGCTGGTCACACCGAAAACAGATGATCGGCGCCGTGCACTGCCTGCCTAGGTGGGTCCCACTACACCGTGGACAAGGTCCTCGCGATCCACCCACCGATCCCTGACGCTGCAAAGAGAACGGCTGCTGTACACTGCCCGATGAAGCCTGCCCCTGATCCTTGTGCTTCTTACGGAGACTCTTCTTCAAGAACTTCTTGACCTTCGAGCCGAAGGACGCAGATCCTGTCACCGAAGCTGCCGATGCCGGTACTCCTGAACCACCCGACACACGCTGGAAGGAACCCTGCTGCTGGGTAGCCGACTGCTGGCTGCGACCTGACACAGACTGCCCCTGGCTGATCGGTCCTCGAGTCCTCTGCATATCCATCTCCAAGGAAATCGCAACACGAGACGCCGTCTCCAGATCAGTGGCCCCATTCGCGATCAAATGGTGCCTCAGCTCCAACCTCAAGCCCTGCACAAACTGCGTGGTCCTCACCCTCTCATGCTCCATGATATGAGGTGCATACCGACCCAGCTCGACAAATCGGGCCCTGTACTGCAGCACGGACATGTCACCCTGCACCAGCTCCAGAAACTCCCGCATCCGCTGCGTAGTAACAACGTCTGGACAGTACGTACGCTCGAAAGCACTGACAAAGTCATCCCACTCGATCTGCTCAAGTGGACGAAGCTGAAAGGACGTCTTCCACTCGGAAGACCACCACCTACGAGCCGTACCCTGCAACTGGTTGTAGGCCAACACCACTCTGTCCTCGGCAGCACTCTTCGCTGAACTGAACACCCGCTCCATCTCATCAAGCCAATCACGAGCCGCATCAGGGTCTGCCTGGCCGTTAAAGTAAGGTGGATGGAACTGCATGAAATCCCTCACTGCTCGGCCTGGCCCACCCCTGACTGACGAGCCCTCACCGGCCTCTCTGCCGAACTGTTGAGCCATGAGATGGTACATGCCACGGAGAAAACCCTCGGCCCCCGGAACTCTCGCAGCATCCTCGGCCTCGGTAGCCCCCCGTGGTGCTCTGCTATGCTCCTCCTGGTCCCTCTGCTGGACCTCCTGCTGGATCTCCTGGCCTCCAGCCGACTGCCCCTGCTGAGAGCGAGAACTCCTCCTCGGCGCCATCCTCGCTCCTGAAGCAAAAGACAGAAGACACAAAAACGGCAAGGTCAGAATAAACACGCGGTGCCCAATGCCAGCGTCACCTGTACATCATCGTCATGGACTAGTGGACCACTACAATTACCTATGATTCTCATGTAATTCCACAACCGCGCTCTGATACCAGCTGTAACGACCCGAGAATCCGATTACCGGGAAGGCCCGATAACCCGAGACTCGCACCGCCACCCACGAGCCCGAAGACTCGGAAGGGTTAAAAAGGATGGTGTGGAGACCACACAAGTATCACAAATAATTGCAGAAATTAAACAGTTATAATAGAATAACATTTTACATGGTCCACAACAGAAAATAACACAATAACAATAGTCCACGACTAGTACAGTGACAAGAAAGGAAAGTACAGCTACACGGGGCATCCCCCGGCTCTGACCTCCGGCACTACCGCTGGGCACCCGCACCACGCTGCGCTCCTGACGCGCTCCCCGAAGGTGGCGCCTCACCTGAAACACGGTGAAAACACGCAGGGAATGAGTCTCGGAACAAGACTCAGTAGGGATCACTCGAACCCTACCTCGAAAAATGAGAAACCACTACTCTAGCGGTAGAAAAGTACCTCGGAAAGGAAAGCCCTGTACTCTACAGAACTAGACCCTACGGCACGCAAACCGACACACGTGCCACGGTACGAGAAAACTGAAACTCAACGGTTGAACCGTCAAAAACCCGAAGGTCGGAAACACACGACTGACAGTCTGACACTCCGTACTCGACAGGAGTACCACCCACTAGAAGCACAGCCGGTAGCGTCCCCTGGCGTCTTACACCGCACCGCAGGTGCACCGCCTGACATGGTAGGTCCTACCCGAGGCGCAAACACCGTACAAGTAACCACAAACAAGTAACTAGTTGGGGTCACGCCCGTCGACGTGGGTCCAACCGCCCCCAACCACGTGTGCACACACAGACCTTGCGTCACTAGGTCTGGTCCTCTGACCGGTTTTCCCCCGTAGCCGGACTCTGGCTACCGACGAGGGGCCTACGGTAACCGGTCCACAAACCGTCTCGAAAGGTGGGTGCCCGTACACCACTCCCAGGTGAGACCAGCACCGCGCACTGGTGGGCTACGACTAGTGGAGGGTCGCTAAAGGAGTAGACTCTCGAGTCACGGAAAACAACACCCAAGCCCGACAACGTGTGGGAATCACCCCACGCACCAGTCCCGTCACACGGAGACCACGGTCGGAGAAAAGCGAGGTTGCCACCCTCATGGGGCAACATAGGAAGTGGCGGTCTACCCTCAGACCGTCACTGCCAAATGGCGGTCCACTCTAGGGCCGTCACTTGGAAATAGCGGTCTAAGGCGGACCGTCACACGGCCAGGGGGTAGGGGGAAGCGACGCGCCTACCCTAGTGCGTCGCTTGGAAGCGGCGCACCTAGGCCAGGGCGTCACATGGCACCCCACACCCACGAAAACCATAGGGAAAGTAACGCGCTTACCCTGGCGCGTCGCTTGCAAGCAACGCGTCGGGCTCAGTGCGTTACTCGCATGTGACGCGCCTAGACCAGCGCGTCGCATGGCCCTCACGCTCGGGATGGAAAGGGAAGTGACGCGCCTGCCCCAGCGCGTCGCTTGGCCCATCCACATGGGGGACAACAGGAAGTAACGCTCCTGCCCCAGTGCGTTACACGCATGTAACGCGCCTATCTCGGTGCGTTACATGGCCTGACCCCCAACGGTCAAAACCCAACGGTCGAAAGCATGTGACGGCCCAGCCCAGGGCCGTCACTAGCAAACGGCGGCCAGTCGCAGGACCGTTACAGCCCTCGACCCCAAAGGCCAACACCCAGGGAAGTAACGCACCCCTCTAGGGGCGTTACAAGCATGTGACGGTCACTGGAGTGACCGTCGCTTGCCCCAGAGCACGCTACGGCGGGAGAACCCCAAAAACACCAACCACGCCCCCGTACCTCCACCGGAGAGGGGGAAAACAAGGGGGAAGACCCCTGGGGACCCCTAGCATGCATCTAAGCCACCAAAACATAGAATCATGGGCTAAAACCATAGATCGGGCGGCTCACCCCAAAACATGGAAAAACCCCAAAAACGCCCAAACATGCCTCTCTCGGCCTCCCCGCGGCCTACAAACCACGGAAAAGAACGGCGAAGAGCTAGGGAACGTCACCCTACCTCAATGGAGCGAATGCTCCGCCGGATCGTCCACGAATCGCGAAGAACGCTTGAAAACCCTCGTTCTTCCTTAAGCTTCCCACGCTTGCCGCACGCCCCCACGACCGCCTCGCCGCCGCCCACGTCGCCGCGCCGTCGCCCCGCCGCCGTCTGCAGCCGAAGGGGAGCTCGCCGTGGCCAACCGGGAGGAAGAGAGGGAGAGGGAGGGAGACACGGTGGAGGAGGAAGGAGGAAGAAGAAGATGGTGGGGGGAGAGAGAAAAGAAAAAGGGTTTTATAGAAAAACCCGGAAAATCCGTAAAATTCCAAAAAATAGGAAATCACACCCCCGCGATCCTCGGAACGCACCGATCGCAACGGTACCACTCGTGTCCGTGTGAACAGCCCGGTTCACCCGCAACGAGCGTCCGAAGAGAAAAGCCGAAACACACACCGGGAATCGGAAAACACACGCGGAAAAGCCGCGGAACGCCTCCGGGCCTCCGAAACAACTCCGGATCGCGCCGACCCGAACACGAAAGATGTCCGAAACGAAATTTCGGACACAACGGAGCCGGACACTCCGAAAACCAGATCCGGGACCCACGAAGAAGGATCCGAAAGGTCCGGGATATTACACCTAGGGCTCCTTCTGACGCCCTTCTTCCTAGTGTTTGCAGGCTTCCACTAGTGTCAGGCGGTCTTCCCCGACAAATAAATAGAAAAGCGTGGTACGAGGGCTAGGAACCATTTTTCCACCTCTACACTTTTTGACGCCGTCTGTGGGAACTCCGATCGAAAAGCCAATGGCACCTCGTCGGAGCCACCGCAACGCCGCAACCGGGGTCGAGGTTCCCACCAAGGTCCCAGCTCCCATCGGGGATCGCAGGAAATCTCCTACTCTACCCGTCCACGCCAGGAAGTCACTACTGATGATCTCGCCGAAATGCGCCAACAGATCCAAGTCCTGACAGGCTTATGTCAAGATCTCCTAACCAGGCCCACGGGCCCCCAGTGCGTCCCGACGGAACAGCAGCAGAGCGGGGGGGCTCCGACCGTCGCGGATTCCCATCGAGTGCGGGAAGCTTCTCACACCTCCGCTGCGCAGACTCAACGGCCGTGCAACTCACCCGCATATAGGGTACGCAGCCCACTACACTCCAATCCAGAGATGGCCCAGCGGCTCCAGCATATCGACGAGATCAAAGATAAGGTCCGCTACTTGAACGATGTCCTGCTTACCGCCAAGAACCACGGACTCATCGACGACGACCAGGACTTCCACGCTCCCTTCTCTAGGGAGATCATGGAAGCCCCCATCCCGCCAAAGTTTCAACTGCCATCGTTCACCCCGTACAACGACACCACAGACCCAACCGACCATATACACAGCTTCGAGTCTAACCTGGTGTTTCACCGGGCCTCGGACGCTGTGAAATGCCTGGCGTTCGTCACCACCCTCCGAGAGAACGCCCGGACCTGGTTCAAGTCCCTGTCGGCCAGGACGATCACCTCCTTCCCACAGCTGAAAAAGCTGTTTAAGGAGAACTTCATTGGCTGTCGAAAGGAAGCCAAGTCCGCGGTGAGCTTGCTCCCCATCAGGCAGGGACACGAAGAGCCATTGTGGGACTTCGTTGCCCGATTCCGTAAAGAGGCCTTCCACATCCCACGTCTGGACGTCAGCACCGCCACGACAGCGCTGACGCTAGGCACCCGAGACACCCTCCTTCGAAGGATGCTCGAAGTGAAGTCCCCAACGACATTGACGAAGCTCCTCACCTTAGCCCAAAAACACGCCAGTTGCGAGGAGAGCAACTGTAATGACCCGGGATCCGAGTACCGGAAAAGAACCGATGCGACTCGAACCCCGGCCCGTCACCCACGAGTCCGAAGACTCGGAAGGGTTAAAGGATGGTGTGGGAATACAAGAGAAGCTAAAGTAACTACAGAGATAGCACAATTTGCAACTAACAGATAAAGCTGGAAATTAAATAAATAACTAAACTGCTACAAGGTCCAGTGTATCTTATGTCCGAAATAAGTATAGTCAACATAAAGAAAAGTACAAGTACACGGGGCATACCCCGACTCTGGCAAACTGGCGACTAACCCTGGCCACTAGAACCGTGTTGAAACTCTGCCACGCCACGCGACAACCCCGCCTCGCCTGAAAACTCAGGGGTGAGCCTCATTTTATTGGCCCAATAGGGATCCCTCGGACCCCCACCGCACAACGAGAAAAATAAGGTGAAAAGACACGACCAAGCACGGAAGGTAACGCTACCTAACGAAAGTATGGTAGAATCAACAAACAATAATAAATAAATAGAAAAGCTCTCTACAACTGACCGCACCTAACAAACCGACCTCGATCCGACGGGAAAACAAGTCCGTACCTGCCAGGAGACAGGAGCACCACCCACTAGAAGCAAAGCCGGATGCATCCCCTGACGTCTTACACCGCGCCTCAGGTATCTCGCTACCACGCCACAGGCGGAGACTGAGACACCGTACAAGTAACCAGGAACTCAAAACAAGGACTAGCTGGGGTCGTGCTCGTCAGCGCGGGTCCTCTACCCCCAACTACGTGTGCACACACAGACCAATTGCTCTAAGTCGGATCCTCTAGTCAGTTTTCCCCTAGCCGAACTTAGGCTACAAAGGTAAGGGGGCCAACGGAAACCAGCCTAAAAACTATCTCTCTCGGGTAAGCCGCTCCACCACTCCCAGGTGGGTCAGCACACGCGTGTCGTAAGAAGGCTACGACTAGTGGACGTGTCATCCGTAGGTAAGACTCGACTCACGAAAACCACCGAACGGAAGGAAACAGGGTGGCGGTCCTCTCAGGACGGCCCCCGAGCCTAGCGGTCCTCCCTTGGACCGCAAGGGACGCCTAGCGGTCCTCCTCTGGACCGCAAGGCTCACCCTAACAATCTAGCCAAGACCGCAAGGGAACGAGATACATGAGAGCCTAGCGGCCTATCGTCAGACCGCTAGCCCAGGCCTAACGGTCCTCTCTGAACCTCAAGAAGACAAGAAACGGTCATGCCCTGACCGCATGCCAACACGTGACTCCCAACGGTCCAAAAACACACACCCCGAGGGTACAACGGTCAAACGGGAGAAACGGTCTTGATCCGACCGCTTGCCCAAGGGAGGTGGTCTATCACGTGACCGCCACCCTGAGCCTAGTGGTCCCCAGACGACCGCTAAGGCCTGCCGACAATACAGTATTATGAAGCGGTCTCCTGGAGACCGCCAAGTGAGCCTAGCGGTCCCTGGAAGGGCCGCATGGCTCACCCGAGCGCGAAACCGGCGGGAAAGCCCAAAAACCCGATCCACGCCCCGATCATCGCCCGATGATGGGGAAACAAAGGGGAATCCATCTCCAAGCCTCCTAGCATGCATCTATACCCTTGGATCGGCCAAAAACTCCACGGAACGAGAGATCCGACGCTCATCCCCAAATCATGGAATTTACCCAACCCGGCTCAAAAACGCCCCTCTCGACCTCCCCACGGCCTACAAATCAAGGGGAAAGCTGTAAAGGGCATAGGGATCTGTCCCCCTACCTCAAAGAAGCCCGGAAGTCACCGAATCGCTGTCGATCTCAAAACCTTGGCCGAACACAAACTCCTCTCCCACGCCCCAAAGAAGGTACCGCCGCGTTCCTCTCGCCGCCACCGTCGTCACCGCGCCGTAGCCAACGTCCACAGCCCGTCGCCGGAGGAGGAAGGGGCCGCGAGCTCCGAACGGGAGAGAGGGGGGTGCCGCGGTGCGCTCACGGGAAGGAGGAAGAAGAAGGAGAAGAAGAAGGAAGAAAAAGGGGGAAAAGAAAAAGAAAAGGGGGTTTATATAGAAAATCCAAAAAATCAAATATGGAAAATTAGGAAAAAATTATTTCCTCGATCCTCGGAACACGCTCAATGTACTGGTATAATCCCGGAGTAGGAGAACGTAATGATTCACTCGATACGGGGTTCCGTAGGTCCGTCAGGGGAAAACACGCGTAAATCACAAAACACGCTCCGGGACCCCCGAAAGTGATCCGAAACTCACGGATCCAGATCCGAAAAATATCCAAAAAACCTGGGACATTACAGCAACGTAGCGCTAAATCAAGCGTCCCAGGCCAGTCAGCCCGGCCTTAAGAGCTCGAGGCATGGGTGAACGCCATTGACTATGAGCTATCAAGGACGGACCCCATCACCGACTACCTTCTTCGCCAACGATTGCATAAAGATTGCTCGATCCACTCTGAAGTAAAGCGAACCATTCGTGAAGTCTACGAATGATTGTGCAGCAACCTCATAAGAGGGCAAGCACTCACTAGAAGCCTGTTCAGACACATGGATACTGGTGGCCAACTCTACCGCAAGACTGGAAGGACTACGTCCGAAGCTGCCCCCAGCGCCAGAAATTCACAAATTTGCATCACCAACCAGCCGCGCAGCTGCACCCACTGACGGAGCTTCACCTATCAATAAAACTGGCACAGTGCTACAATGCTCGTGTTAGAGAGCACCACTTTCTCCCAAGAGACCTCATGCTACGGCAAGCGAGTGTGGCGGATCCAAAAGCAGGCATGGGAAAATTGGCCCCAAATTAGGAAGGCCCTTATTGGGCGTCAGAAGTGCTCGACAAAGGGGCGTAAAAATTAACAACGTTGGACGGGCGAAAAGTGCCAAGAGCCAGGAATTCTGCAAACCTCAAGGCATCTTATCAATAAGCTTATCTTGCTACACTATTTCGTTTCAAGATCCGAACCTGGAAATCGTTGTTCGCCACGCGCCGAGCCTAGTGAAGGTAGCTTCCCTATAACGACCCGAGAATCCGATTACCGAGAAGGCCCGATAACCCGAGACTCGTACCGCCACCCACGAGTCCGAAGACTCGAAGGGTTAGAAGGATGGTGCGGAGACTACACAAGTATCACAAATAATTGTAGAAATTAAACAGTTGATATAAATAAGCAGGAAATAAACAACCTTTTAATTAATACATGGTCCACAAGATAACAATAAAATAACACAGTATTCCACAACTAGTACAGAGACAAGAAAGAAAAGTACAGGTATACGGGGCATACCCCGGCTCTGACCTCTGGCACCAACGCTGGGCACCGAAACCACGCTGAGCCTCAGACGCGCTCCCCTGAAGCCGCGCCTCGCCTGAAACACGGTGACAACACGCAGGGAAAGAGTCTCAAAATAAGACTCAGTAGGGATCACTCGAACCCTACCTCACACACGGAGAAATCGCTACGCTAGCAGTAAGCGAGTACCTCGGAAAGAGAAGCCCTGCCATCTACAAAACACCAGTTTCACGGCATGAAAACCGACACACGTGCCACGGTGAAACGACCGGAACACCACGGCCAGCATGAAAAAACCCGAAGGTCGAAGTCACAAGACTGACAATCTACCACTCCCGACTCGACAGAAGTACCTCCCACTAGAAGCACAGTCGGTAGCGTCCCCTGACGTCTTACACCGCACCGCATGTGAACAGCCTAACGTGGTAGCTCCTACCAGAGGCACGGACACCGAACAAGCACCGCAACGAGCGACTAGCTGGGGTCACGCCCGTCGGCGTGGGTCCAACCGCCCCCAACTACGTGTGCATACACAGACCATGCGTCCTAGGTCTGGCCCTCTGACCGGTTTTCCCCCGTAGCCGGACTCTGGCTAACGACGAGGGGCCCGACGAAAACCAGTCCAAAACCGTCCTCAGGGTAGCCTCTCCACCACTCCCTGGTAGGACCACACGCGTGTAAGCAGGCTATGACTAGTGGAGTGTCACTAAAGGAGTAGATTCTCAAGTTAGCGGAAAGCAACATCACAACCGGACGGTACAAGGAACGCCCCTCGTACAAATCACCGTCGCACGGTGACACAAGCCGACAACAACATCTCCCGGTACCGCTCGGTACGACGAGAGACAAGCCGACACGACCTGTCCCCTTGATCGGTCCACCTTGGGCCGCTCAGGGATGTGCGGTCATACCGGGGCCGCACCAGGTTTAAATGGCCAGGACGTGACCGTTCTACCCCAGGTCCAAACGAGAAGATGAACGGCCGACACGGGCCCGTTCAACTGATGTGCGGCTAGCTCCTGGCCGCACGTGGGTGATGAGCGGTCATCTCCTGGCCGCTCGTCTCCCAATGGTAAAAATCCTGAACGGCTAGTCCTTAGTCGCGCTTTGGGAAGGGCGGCTACAGTTTCATCGTTCAAGGGTTGTGCGGTCTAGATCTGACCGCACAACGGAGCAACTGCACCAGATGAAGCACGGCCAGCACCTGGCCGCACGAAGGGTTAAGCGGCCAACTCCTAGCCGCACACCCTGGTGCGCTGTATAACGGAATAATCAACGGTCAAAAATCCAGGGTTGGGCGGTCATTATGGGGCCGCACTTCAGGATATGCGGTCCCACGATAGACCGCACAAGCCCACTGCGCGTCGAGCCCAGCCACAGCGCGCCGAGCCGATGAACGGCTAGAACAGCGCCGCACAAGGGTTGTGCGGCCAGCCGGCCACTGGTTCGACCGCACATCGCTCACCGGCGCGAAAACGGTGAACCTCGCCGGAATCGCCCATTCCAACCCCAAACAAGCCCCACGAAGGGGGAAACGGTGAGAGAAGAACCCACAAGTCCCCTAGCATGCTCCTATGCTCCCGAAACGCGGAATCGTGGCTTAAAACAATGGATCGGGCGGTCACTCCCCAAAGCATGGACGACCCTTCCCGACGCGAAATTGACCCCTCTCGACCTCGTCTCGAGCTAAAACTCGCGGGGAAGGAAGACAAGAGGCCAAAGAACGTCACCCTACCTCCGGTTCGCGACGAGATGCATTGATCCAAGCCCGAATCCACGAAGAACGCCGTTAAAACCTCGCCTTCCCACGCTTCCCACGCTCGCCGCACGCCCGCATGATCGCCTCGTCGTCACCCACGTCCTCGCGCCGTCGCACCGCCGCCATCTGCAGTCGGAACGGAGGTCACCGCGCTCGAACGAGAGAACGAGAGAGAGATAGGGGTGGCCACGGTCGTGAGGGAGGAAGAAGAAGAAGAAGAAGGAAAAAGAAAAGAAAAGAATTAAGAATTTATAGGAAATCTGAAATTTCTAAAAAATATCAAAAAATAGAAAATTACATTCCCGTGATCCTCGAGACGCACCGATCACAACGGTACCACTCGTGCCCAGGCGAACGACCCGGTTCACCCGCAGCGAGGTTCCGAAGAAATTACCGAAACACACACTGGGAATCGAAAAACATGCGCGGAAAAAGTCGCGGAACGCTTCCGGGCCTCCGAAACAACTCCGGATCGCGCCGATCCGAACACGAAAGATGTCCGTAACGAAATTTCGGACACAACAGAGCCGGACACTCCGAGAAACCAGATCCGGGACGCACGAAAAAGGATCCAAAAGGTCTGGGATATTACAGCCCTCCCCCCTAAAGGAATTTCATCCTCGAAATTGAGAACAACCCAAGGGGAAAGAAGAGGAAGACTCACTCAAACAGGTAAGGGAACTGCTGACGCATCTCATCCTCACGCTCCCAAGAAGCCTCACCACCATAGTGTCGCTGCCACACCACCTTGACCAAGGGGATGACCTAGTTCCGCAGGCGCTGCTCTCGCCCATCCACAACGCGGAAGGGGAACTCTGGGAGAGAAAGATCTGGAGTCACCTATGGTCAAACGGAATCCTGTGGATGCACTTTTCGTTCGTATATTATGCTCGTCTATTCGGGAATGGTTGATTCGTCTATTGCGTGCGTGGGCGTGCCAGTCACCGAGTGACGATTTATTCGGGCTCTGAAGAGCCCAAGGTGCGCTCGATCTGACTTCGTCAGACGGTTGTGTGGTTCGTGTCGGGACCGAATCCCGTCGCGCCATAAAGGTCACGACGTCATTTACATCCCCCATACGAGGGAATACCATTGATTAATCGCTGGGAATCAGGGCCTCATGGCCAGGGAATCGATTGCATGGAAGGTCTATTACGAGGTATTGAAATCCTCGCATGAGAGTGAGAAGAAAGCATTCACGGTCATGTCGGTCATGTGCTGACCATTTAATATTCAGACGAATGTCCAGCTCGGGAAAAGTGCGATCATCGCGGGAAAACCGGAGCATATGTATGCCGAGGTACGGCAAATCTATTGTTCGGAAGAGCGGAGAACGTTCGGCTAAACCTCGGTCGGAGCGGTCAGAAACCAGTAAATCTGTTGGCCCGGTGCAAGAGCAAGCTGCGACCATACTGCGGTGGGCCCCCCGTGGTCGAAACAAGACTTGCATGAGCGTCATTAATATTTCCGGTGCCAAGGGGCAACGAGGGAGTATCCCTTGAATTGGCTGAAGAGCCCTGTGTCCCGGAGAAGCGGGCGTTCGAAACATGTCGGTCACTCGAGAGACCGTTTAATATTCGGACGGGGGCCCAGCTTCAGAATATTGTAATTGTCACGGGGGAACCTGGAACATATGCATGCCGAGATACGGCAAGTTTATTATTTCGAGACACTGAAAACATTCGGTTGAATCTCGGTTATTGTAGCCGGAAACCAGTGAATCTGTTGGCCCGGTGCGAGATCGAGTCAGTACCATGTTGGGGGCGCCTCCCGTGGTCCGAACAGGGCTTGCGTGGGCATCATTAATATTCCCGGTGCCCGGGGGCAACGGGGGAGAGCCCCGGGACTGGATTTCAAAACCGAAACGCGTTCGAAAGGAGCGGGCTATAGACCGAGGATATGAGCCAGACGATGACTATGATCGAGACAGGCCCGAGGTCTGAGTGTGGCCCATGGAGGTCTTATTGATATTCCCACGGAAGGAGTCTGGTGGTGGCGAGAGCCGTCTCGTTCTATTCTGATTCTGTCGGTCGCTTGCGGACCTTTTCATGTTCGGGCAAAGACCCATATTGAAAGTACGACATGGGCGTGAACGACCCCGTACAAATGTATGCCGAGTTTACGGTAATTTCGATGAAAGGGTGGGAACGAATCCCGATAGGAACGGGCCGGAATTGATGAGCTATTGGCCCGGAGCAATGCCGGCTCACAGCCATATCGGGGTAGGAGCCCCCGGCTATGAAGGTCGCTCGCGGGCCTTTTCATGTTCGGACGCAGGTTCGTAATAGAAACGCGGCGGGAATCGAGGTGAACCCGTTCAAATGTCTACCGAACGTGCGGCAATTTTAGTAGCGGCTCGGAAGGGATCCGGCCGGAGAAATGAGTCGGATTTAATCGGAATGTCAGCCCGAGGCGAGGTCAGGCCATGGCCATTTCGGGATAACTCCCAAGGCACAGGCCCAGCCCACAAGGGCGGCATTGTTGTTCCTTCAGCACCGGGTCGCAGGAGAGATGGGGCTGCAATGTGGATCTCACTATTTTATTGTTATTTAAAATTTACTATTATTATTTGTTGATTTATGTATATCTTTGAGTGAGTTCGTTATTACTATTTATTTATTTATTTTTGTGCTTTATTCATTTACTATTGTTATTATTGGGTCCGTTATTATTTTTATTTGTTTTATCATCGTTCATTTGCTTGTCGTGTTTCGTTAAGTTTGTTATTATTATTTGTTTATTTTGGTTACCATTTATTTGTCTATTTATCGTTATTATTATTTCTTTTGTCCTTATTATTATTATTGCCTATTTCTTTATCATCCTTATTTACTTATTCATTTTCTTTTTGAATTTGTTATTATTTATTATCATTATTAGTATTATTATTATTATTATTATTATTCGTATTTTCTTGGAGAGAGAATGGGCCATTAGAGGGCCAAGAGGAAGGCGTACCGCTGAAAGAGGGTGTACCGCTGGAGAATGGCTGGGGGAGGTGTGCCGGTGAAGGGCTGAGGCGGGTGTACCGGCGGAGGGCCGAGGCGGGTGTGCCGGGGAAGCTGGGCTGGGGCGTACCGGCGAAGGGCGCGGCAGGCGTTCCAGTGAAAGAGGCATGGGTGTGCCGGCGAAGGCCTGGCAGGGGGGTGCCGGCGAAGGGCGCGGCAGGCGTGCCGGCGAAAGCGGCAGGGAGTGTGCCGGCGAAGGCGGCATGGGTGTGCCGGCGAAGGCCTGGCAGGGGTGTGCCGGGGAAGGGCGTGCCGGCCAAGGGTGGCTAGAGGGGCGTACCGGCGAAGGGCATGGGGAACCCACTCCCCCTCCGTTCTTATGTCTTTTCCTCTTCTCTCTTGGTTTCATTAAGTTTGCTTGGGTTTCTTCTTTTCTTCTCTTGATTAATTTTCATTCTTTCTCCCATGAGGACGAGTGTTCAAATTGTTTAGTTGTCGTTCGATTTAGTTCTCTTTGAATTGATTGCATTGTTCTTTTTGCTTTGGTTAAGGCATTTCACCGTTGTTCTTTTCATTTGTTTGTTGCTGTCTTTTGTCTTTTAATGTATTATAGTTTCTAACGAAAATTCGGCAGCATCTCCCCTTAACCCGAGCGTAAGGGAGATAAAGGGGACGCGCCCACACGGAGTGGCGGAACCCGACAACTGGAGGTGGGCGCCCGAGGGCAGCAACACCTTTTTAGAACCTCGAAAAACGTGAAGTAAACAAAGAACGGAAGGCTTCCAATACTAGACGGGGTGGGCTGGGGCCAACCAAAGCGTATCGGCCAAGGATGAGCTTGGGGTGTACCGCTGGAGCCCCACAAAGGGGGAGGTGTGCCGCTGAGGGCCACCATGGGGTGTGCCGGCCAAGGAGCCGGACGGGTGTGCCGGGGAGGGCTGAAAAGGGTGTACCGGTTAAGGCCATTGGGGCCGTGCCGGCGAAGGTCGCCTAGGGCGTATCGGGGAAGAGCCACAGGAGGGCTATTGGACGTTGGGTGTTCAGAAGGGGAAAGAGGGCTAAAGGCCAAGGGTGGGCTGCTGGATGTGGGGTGTTCAGGAAGCAGGAAGGCCAAGGAGGAAAGATCGCCGCCGGAGGCCAAACCGATGGGGAAGACAAGGTGGAGGAAGAGCATGCTCAGACGCAAGCAAAAATACCCGAACAAACGGAGACAACGGAAGATCCCAAAAGGGGTTTTTATTCAAAAGGAAAAGGGGCCACAAACGGCCACATACATTGCAAAGGGAAAGAGAGAGGAGAAAAACGAAAAGCAAATATTGCGTGGGGGAGGGGGAACGGGATACAATAGGGAAGAGGGACGGAGCGTGAGCTCCTCCCCCTCCTTCTCTTCTTCTCTTCTCTTTGCTCGGGCGGCAGCGGACGGAGTAGCCGGGAGGAGGCGGAGGCTTTCCCCCCCCCCCCTCTCCTCTTCTCTTCCCTCTTCTTCCTCCTTCTTCTTCTCTTCTTCTTTTCCTTTCTTCTCTTCTGCGTGTCTCTGTCTCGCTGGCCTCCTCCTCCTCTTCTTGCAGCGAAGAAGAGGGGTTTTATACCCCAGCAACGGCGAGCGTCCGAAGGCGGGAACGATTCGACGGGCATTGAATGGGAGTTGACTCCCTCGTCCTTGGTGGCAGGGGGATAGGCAGCGTGGCCCTCTCCCCGGACGACACCTCGGATAGCCCACTGCGCGCCAAAGATCCATAGGGCATGGGCGCAAGATCTCACCTGCCGGAGCGTGCCGTTGAAGAGGCTTAATGGCGTGTCGCTGGCAGGGCCAAAAGGCGTGTCGCTGGAGAGCCCAAAGGGCGTGCCGGTGGAGCGCATCCAGGGCGTGCCGCTGGAGGCCAGCACGGGCGTGCCGCTGAAGGGTGCTGGTCAGGTGTGCCGGCGAATGGCAGCCTGGGCGTGTCGCTGGACGGCCTTGTGGCGTGCCGCTAAAGGGCCATCAGGGGCGTGCCGTTGAACCCCACGGGGGTGTGCCGCTGAAGGCCAAACTGGGCGTGCCGTTGAACGGCTAAATAGGCAGTTTTGAGTCCGTTGTGAGCACGAGTTGTGGCCCGCTTGATTTTCTTCGAGGCCCATGGATTGTGGGGCTCTTGGTGGTTGATTTCTCTTCACTATCGTGACTCCGGAGACGGCTTCACGGCAGTGTGCATATTTGGGGAGTCCGGACGACTCGCCTCTCCAGGGCTTCTTCACTCAGCGCCGTTGTTGACGCGGGGCCGAGCGGGACATCTGGGTGTGCAATTTTCGGTGTCCATAAATGCCCCCCACCCACGGGTAGCGTAGGTGAAGGATGAGCCGGGCGGTGCCTGTGGGTGCAATGGTCTCTTCTTCTCTTTGTTGACGTTGTTGATAGGGTGTCGGTGGCTGGTCTGGTTTATTGATCTCTTGATCTCTTCGTCAGCGCCGACAGGATGCCGGGAACTGAAGCAGCATATGTTAGTCTCTTTGTCTCTTCATCAGTGCCGACGGGATGCCGGGGACTGAAGCAGCATATGTTAGTCTCTTTGTCTCTTCATCAGTGCCGACGTGATGCCGGGGACTGAAGCAGTTGTTGTCTTTTTGTCTCTTCATCAGTGCCGACGGGATGCTGGGGACTGAAGCAGTTGTTGTCTTTTTGTCTCTTCATCAGCGCTGACAGGGTGTCGGGAACTGAAGCAGTTGTTGTTTTTTTTGTCTCTTCATCAGCGCCGACAGGGTGTCGGGAACTGAAGCAGCATATGTTGTCTCTTCATCAGTGCCGACGGGGTGTCGGGAACTGAAGCTGTACATTGGTCTCTTCATCAGTGCCGACGAGGTGTCGGGGACTGAAGCAGCATGTTGTCTCTTTGTTTCTTCATCAGTGCCGACGGGGTGTCGGGGACTGAAGCAATTTGTTGTCTCTTCATCAGTGCCGACGGGGTGCCGGGGACTGAAGCAATTTGTTGTCTCTTCATCAGTGCCGACGGGGTGCCGGGAACTGAAGCAGTTTGTTGGTCTCTTTGTCTCTTCATCAGTGCCGACGGGGTGTCGGGGACTGAAGCAGCATGTTCCTTTTTCTTTCTCTTCTTTTTTTTCCCTTTTTTTTTGAAGAACTCCAGGTGGTTGTTGGCGTGGATGCCAATAATAATATAAGAGCTGTCGGCGCAGGGGCCAACAGGGGAGGCCAAAACAGCCAAGGCTGGAAGCGGGCTTCAAGAGCCAAAATTGTGAAAGGCGAGCCACGAGGGCGGAGAAAAGGGTTCATTAATTCAACAGGGGTATTCATCGCCTGAAGGGACGGAGAGAAGAGTTTGTTGATTCAAAAGCGCCGGGGGCTCCGGTTATGAAACCCGGGCTGGGGAAAGTGGGCCGCAAGGGCCGGAGTTCGTGTCACAGAGGTAGGCCGCGAAGGATGAAATCGGGGAAGCAGGCCGTGAAGGCCGAATTCTGGGCAGCAGGCCGTGAAAGGCCGAATCCTGAGAAGCAGGCTGGAAGAGCCAAAGATATTGGGAAGCGGGCTGTAAGAGCCGAAGACGTTGGGAAGCGGGCTATAAAGAGCCGAATCAGGGAAGCAGGCTATGAAGGCCAGAATTGGGGAGCGGGCTGCAGGAGCCGAAATTGGGAAGCGGGCTACAAGAGCCGAATCGGGGAAGCAAGCTATGAGAGCCAGAATTGGGGAGCGGGCTGCAGGAGCCGAAATTGGGAAGCGGGCTATAAGAGCCGAATTCTGGGAAGCAGGCCATGAAAGCCGAATTCTGGGGAGCAGGCTGCGAGAGCCAGAATTGGGAAAGCGGGCCATGGGGGCCGAGATAAGCAGGCTACAAGAGCCAAAGTTGGGAAGCGGGCCGTGAAGGCCGAAATTATGGGCAGCGGGCCGTGGAGGCCGAATTTTGAGAAGCAGGCCGTGAAGGCCAGAATTGGGAAAGCGGGCCATGGGGCCGAGATAAGCAGGCTACAAGAGCCAAAGTTGGGAAGCGGGCCGTGAAGGCCGAAATTATGGGCAGCGGGCCGTGGAGGCCGAATTTTGGGAAGCAGGTCGTGAAGGCCAGAATTGGGAAAGCGGGCCATGGGGGCCGAGATAAGCAGGCTACAAGAGCCAAAGTTGGGAAGCGGGCCGTGAAGGCCGAAATTATGGGCAGCGGGCCGTGGAGGCCGAATTTTGGGAAGCAGGCCGTGAAGGCCAGAATTGGGAAAGCGGGCCATGGGGGCCGAGATAAGCAGGCTACAAGAGCCAAAGTTGGGAAGCGGGCCGTGAAGGCCGAAATTATGGGCAGCGGGCCGTGGAGGCCGAATTTTGGGAAGCAGGCCGTGAAGGCCAGAATTAGGAAAGCGGGCCATGGGGGCCGAGGTAAGCAGGCTACAAGAGCCAAAGTTGTTGGGAAGTGGGCCGCGAAGGCCGAATTAAGGCGTAAGATGTGAAAGCCCAAATCGGGGAAGCGGACTACAGAAGCCGGAGTTGGGAGGTTAACGAGCCGTGAGGGCAAGAGGTAGGCCATGGGGGGCCAAGATTGGGCTCTACGAGCCAGAGCTGGGAAAGTAGGCTGCGATAGCCGAAATTGAGTTCATTGCATATGCACCTTCTTGTTATTTTATTATCATTATACCTTTTTTATTATTTTTTATGTTATTTTGTTATTTTGTTTTTTTTATCATCATTTTTTTAAAGCATGCAAGCATTCATTAGCAGGCATAACATAAATATAAGTAAGGCGGCTCCCTCTATAGGGGATAGGATAGGGACGTCGCCCGTAATTCATAGATGCGGTGCGGGCCGCGAGGCACAATCGAGGGGTGGTGCACCCGTCAAGAGGATATCGCACGTCTTGCATGCCTAGCCTAAATTCACGCATTTCACCCGAGGTAATTCTATGTGGCGTGGCAGTGCAAATGTGTGAGCAAAGAGCCCTAACCATAGGGATATGCAGGTTTTCCTGGTGACACTCGAGGATCACTCTAGCGCCTACACATTAGTTCTGGCTTTCGACTTTCGGTAGCTTCACACAGCCCCCACTTGTTTATTTTGGTAGCGGATTTCACCGTTCGGCGCGAGTCTCCTCATGTGTCTCAATGGGGATTCCCGGCTACTAAGATTTGTCCTTATTGTGATTCTATTGCGGATTCCACCGTTTGACGCGAGTTTCCTCATATGTCTCAATGGGGATTCCCGGCTAATAGGTTTCATCCTTATTGTAATTCGCTTCACCATTTCGCGTGAGTCTCCTCATGTGTCTCAATGGGGATTCCCAGCTACTCGGATTCACATTTCTCTCTCTTTTTTTGCATCATTTTTTTCTCTCTTTTTTTATTTTTTTTTATTTTACAGTGGGGGTAGGCAGCTTTTTCCTCACAATTACCTTTCACGCGAGTGCAGGAATTCAAGTCTCCGTAGAGTGCTAAGAAGGAATTCGGGCAATCCCTATGGTTGAAAGCTATTGAACACATTAAGTGCTAAGTGTGGGAGCGTTGCCTTAGGTTTATTTTGTGAGTTGGGCTTAGCGATTCAGCCATGACTCTTCCCCTTGACGTGTGCACTCGCCATAATCGGGTTCCCTTCGAGCGTACGCCACGACACCCGTGCATCTGGAATCGGGGCGATATTATTATTTAGCAAGGAAACACGGTCCTAGAAAATTGCAAGGAGGTGTATTATTCTATATTAAGCAAGCATGCAAAAAGGGCAATCAAGCATTCTCTTCTTTTGTTTCCGTTTTCTTTTTTTTGTGTGCTTGTTTTATTATTATTTTTTTTGGGTGTTGTTTTTTTGTTTTTGTTTATTTTTTTTTTGCATAAGAAAATATTGTTGTTACGTATAAGTGTAGTGGTAGTGAAGGTATTAGGGAGGCAGACCGCAAAAGGGCTGAGAGGATATTAGGGAAGCGGGCTGCAAGAGCCGAAGTTATGGGATGCGGGCCGCGAAGGCCGAATTCTGGGAAGTAGGTTACGAGAGCCAGACTTGGGAAGCAGGCCACGAAGGCCAAATGTAAGCAGGCTGCAAGAGCCAAAGCTGGGAAGCAGGCTGTGAAAGCCGAAGGGAAGCATGCTGTAGGAGCCGAAGTTATGGGAAGTGGGCCATGAAGGCCAAAGGTAAGCAGGCTTCAAGAGCCAGAATTGGGAAGCAGGCTATAAAAGCCGAGGGGAAGCAGGCTGCGAGAGCCAGAGATAAGCAGGCCACGAGGGCCGAATTTTGGGAAGCAGGCTACATGAGCCAGGATCTGGGAGGTCTTTGTCGGTTTAACGCCCCGTCGGCAGAAGGTCTAGTCGGTTTAACGCCCCGTCAGCGGGAGGTTTAGTCGGTTTAACGCCCCGTCGGCGGAAGGTGTAGTTGGTTTAACGCCCCGTCGGCGGAAGGTTTAGTCGGCTTAACGCCCCGTCGGCGGAAGGTGTAGTCGGTTTAACGCCCCGTCGGCGGAAGGTTTAGTTGGTTTCTATTTGTTAAATGGCTGGAGGTCGGAGGTAAAAGTTTGCCTCATGACCCTTCTTTCTCTTCTTCTCTTCTTCTTTTGTAGGGAGGCAGGTACGAAGACCATGTTCGCCTCATGTCTCTTTTTCTCTTCTCTTCTTTTGTAGGGAGGCAGGTGCGAAGACCATGTTCGCCTCATTTGTCTTTTCTTTCTTTTCTTCTCTTCTTTTGTTTGGTGAGGCGGGCTCAAGGGCCACGTCTACCTCATATCTCTTTTTTTTTTCTTTTGTGGAGAGGCTGGTGCAAGGACCATGTGTGCCTCATGTCTCTTTTTCTTCTCTTCTTTTTGTGTGACGAGGCAGGCTCGAAGACCACGTCTGTCTCATGTGTCTCTTCTTTCCTTTTCTTCTCTTCTTTTTGTTTGGTGAGGCGGGCTCAAGGGCCACATCTGCCTCATATCTCCTTTTTTCTTCTTTTGGGGAGAGGCCGGTGCAAGGACCATGTGTGCCTCATGTCTCTTTTTCTTCTTCTCTTCTTTTTGTTTGGTGAGGCGGGCTCGAGGACCACGTCTGCCTCATGTCTCTTTTTTTTTCCTCTTTTTTTGTGGAGAGGCGGGCTCGAAGACCACGTCTGCCTCATTGGTCTCTTCTTCCTTTTCTTCTCTTCTTTTACGTGATGAGGCGGACTCGAAGACCACGTCTGTCTCATGTGTGTCTTTTTCTTTGTTCTGCTCTTCTTTTCTCATTAATGCTTCCATGCTGGAGTGTATTTCTCTTAATGTGCTCCCATGCTGTTTTGCCTCTTCGCTTCTGTGCCCCCGGGCGGGGTGTATTTTTTGGCTTCTATGTCCCCAAACCAGGGTGTGTTTTTTTTTAATGCCCCCGAGGCGGGGTGTAGCTCTCTTCAAATGCCCCCATGGTGGGGTATACCCTTCACGGCTTCTATGCCCCCAGGTGGGGTATGTTTCTTCTTCATATGCCCCTAAGCCAGGGTGGACTTCTCTTCATATGCCCCTGAGCCGGGGCGTGTTCTTTATAGCTTCCAGGCCCTCGAGGCGAGGTATGCTTCTTCTTCATATGCCCCTGGTACGGGGCGTGTCTTTTGTTTCTTATACCCCCCGTAGCGGGGGCGAATTCTGCTCTCTTTCTACCCCTGAAGGCGGAGGAGTGCTTCTCTTCATATGTCCCCGGCACGGGGGTGTATCTGTTGCTTCTTATGCCCCCCTGAGGTCGGGGTGCATCTCTTTACGGCTTCTATGCCCCCAGGCGGGGTATGTTGTTTCTTCAAATGCCGCTTGGGCGGAGTATATCTTTCTTCTTATGCTCCCAGATCGGGATGCATGTCTCTTCGTTTCTGTGCCTCGGGTTAGGGTAGATACTTCTGTTTCTTATGCGCCAAGGGCGGAGTGTAATTTTTTGCCCCCAGGCTAGGGTAGGTGCTTCTGCTTCTTATGCGCCAAGGGCGGAGTGTATTTTTTTTGTGCCCCCTGAGCGGGGTGGACGCTCTGCATGTGTCCCCGGGTCGGGATGCAGCTTTGTCTCCCATGGGGGAGGTGTGTTGTTTCTTCAAAAGCCCCCAGACCAGGGTGTATTCTTCTATTTCTTATATTCCCGAGGCGGGAGTGGTTCTCTTCATGTGCCCCCGTGGCGGGATGTGCTCCCTTCTTCAAGTGTCCCCAGGCCGGGGTGAATTCTTTTCTTCTTCCCAGACACATCGGGGGGATGTTTGCTTCTTGTGCTCCCAAGGTGGGGTGTATTGTTGCTTTCGATGCCCCCAAGGTGGGGCGCATTGCTGCTTCTGATGCCCCAGAGCGAGTTACCCCCCCTTTTTTTTATGCCCCCGGCACGGGGTGTATTCCGCTTCTAGTGCCCCCAGAGTGGAGTGTATTGCCGCTTTTGATGCGGGGTGTAGTTCTTGCTTTTTATGCACCCAAGGCGGGGTGAATTCTTCTTCTTTGTTTACGTGCCGCCATATCGGGGTGTATTCCTCTCTATATATGCTTTCCAAAGCCAGGGGATGTTGTTTGTCCTGTTTCAGATGTCCCCCCCCCCCGGGGGGGGGGGGGATATATATATGTTACTTCATGGACCTGAGGACGGGATGTATTCCTTCTTCGAATGCCCCTAGGTAGGGGTTGATTCTTTTCTTCTTATGTTCCCAAGGCGGGATGTAACTTCTTCAAATGCCCCTAAACCGGAGCGTATTCTTTTATGGCTTCTATGCCCCCAGGCGGGGTATATTTCTTCTTCAAATACCCCGAAGCCGGGGTGTATTCTTGCTGCTTCTTATGCTCCCGAGGCGGGATGTAACTTCTTCAAATGCCCTTAAGCCGGGGCGTATTCTTCATGACTTCTATGCCCCCTGGCGGGGTATGTTTCTTCTTCAAATGCCCCTATGCCAGGGTGTGTTCTTATACTTTTTGCGCCCCTCAGGGCGAGGTGCATTCCTCTCCATATGCCCCTAGCATGGGGTGTGCTTTTGTTTCTTATGCCCCCAGGTTGGGGTACGTTCCTTCTTCATATACCCCTAAGCCAGGGTGAGTTTCTCTTTTTGTGTGTCCCCGGGCCGAGGTGAATTCTTCTGCTTCTTCCGCCCCAGAGTGGGGTGGATTCTTCTGCTTCTTATGCTCCCGCGGCGGGGGTGTGTGTTTCTTTTTCAAACACCTCTAGAACAGGGGTGTATTCTCTTATGGCTTCTATGTCCAGGACGGGACATGTTTTGCTTCTTGTGCCCCTAAGCCGGGGTGGACTTCTCTTCGAGTGCCCCTGGGAATAGGGTGTATCCCCTTTTTTTTTGCCTCTTATGCCCCCGTAGCAGGGTATATATCTTCTTCTTATCCTCCATGGCGGGGTATATGCATGCTCTCTTCGGGAGTGGTGGCCGTGCTTGACCTCATTGCTATAAAGCACTCCCCACAGCGGGCAGCCATTCACCGAGCTACGATTGTGGCTCGCTGGGTCTTCTAACAGCCACTCGAGGGGCCGTCTTGTGCCGGATGGAGGCAGCAGGAAGGAGGAACGAGCGGGGTCATTACACCACGGACTCGGAGCCTCCTAGAGTCGGGCGGGATACCGGGCTTCTTGTTGCTCTTTTGGTCGGCGATGCTGGCCGACTTTTCTTCTCTCTTTTTTTCTCTCTTTTTTCTTCTCTTTTTTTTTTCTCCCTTTTTTTTCTCTTCTTCTCTCTTTTTTTTGTCCCTTCTTCTTTTCTCTTCTTTTTTGTATGATTGACCAGGGTGGAGGTGCAGGAGAGCGCTCACCCCCTCAGGGAGGGGATGAGTGGTTCGCTCCACCGCATAAACCCCACCATGGTAATCCTTATTCAGCATGGGTCTCGACGGACGTGGCCATACAACCCTCTATTGCCAATTCTTTCTCTTCTTTTTTTGCTTCTTTCTTTTCTCTCTTTTTTTTTCTTTTCTTCTTTTCTACCTTTCTTCCTTTCTTCTTTTCTTCTTTTCTTCTTGAGAGAAATGGGGGGCTTGATTTCCCCTCCCTTCTGTTCTCTTTCTCTTACCTTCTCTTCCCTTTTTTTATAACAGCCCCCATGATTCTTGGAAGCTGCATATGCTTCGAAGCAGCGTTCTCGAGGCCGCGAAGGCAGCTGCACCGAGCCAGGCTTTTCTCCCCATAGGACTGGCGAAGACAGCACCTGCAATTCATCAAAGCAGGCAAACATCGTTTATTAGGGGGCCATGAGGCCCTGAATCCCGACGAAGAGATGAAGGGTGGTTTAGGTCCCACCGGGCGTGCCAGAATTGTGGACGCACTTTTCGTTCGTATATTATGCTCGTCTATTCGGGAATGGTTGATTCGTCTATTGCGTGCGTGGGCGTGCCAGTCACCGGAGTGACGATTTATTCGGGCTCCGAAGAGCCCAAGGTGCGCTCGATCTGACTTCGTCAGACGGTTGTGTGGTTCGTGTCGGGACCGAATCCCGTCGCGCCATAAAGGTCACAACGTCATTTACATCCCCCATACGAGGGAATACCCTTGATTAATCACCGGGAATCAGGGCCTCATGGCCAGGGAATCGATTGCATGGAAGGTCTATTACGAGGTATTGAAATCCTCGCATGAGAGTGAGAAGAAAGCATTCGCGGTCATGTCGGTCATGCGCTGACCATTTAATATTCAGACGAATGTCCGGCTCGGGAAAAGTGCGATCATCGCGGGAAAACCGGAGCATATGTATGCCGAGGTACGGCAAATCTATTGTTCGGAAGAGCGGAGAACGTTCGGCTAAACCTCGGTCGGAGCGGTCAGAAACCAGTAAATCTGTTGGCCCGGTGCAAGAGCAAGCTGCGACCATACTGCGGTGGGCCCCCCGTGGTCGAAACAAGACTTGCGTGAGCGTCATTAATATTTTCGGTGCCAAGGGGCAACGAGGGAGTATCCCTTGAATTGGCTGAAGAGCCCTGTGTCCCGGAGAAGCGGGCGTTCGAAACATGTCGGTCACTCGAGAGACCGTTTAATATTCGAACGGGGGCCCAGCTTCAGAATATTGTAATTGTCACGGGGGAACTTGGAACATATGCATGCCGAGATACGGCAAGTTTATTATTTCGAGACACTGAAAACATTCGGTTGAATCTCGGTTATTGTAGCCGGAAACCAGTGAATCTGTTGGCCCGGTGCGAGATCGAGTTGTTGTGTAGTGGATAGCGGATCTAGAGGGGAGGGGTGAATAGATCAGCCCCACTTTTCGCAATGCGGCCCTCTAAACAGCTAGTTAAAATGAATTGCAGCGGAATAGAAACTAGCTTCCAAGAATGCTATGATTCACTTAGCAAGATAAGCAAGATATATAATAATTCGATCCTAAGCATGCACCTAGAACGAATCAATCACACAAGCAAATCACACTAGACAGGATTTTTAAGGTGGTTCGGACTGAATCCTCAGCCCTACGTCCACCCCTCAACAAAACCCGGTGAGGCTTCACTTGTGCAGCGCACCAACCCGTAAATCGGAAACCACCGATTGCCTTCCTACTAACCAATGGTAGGGACGTCAACACCGCAGATCGGAAACACCTCCGATTGCCTTCCTACTAACCAACGGTAGGGACGAATCACAACTTCAAAGTTTAACAATATTGAAAGTGAAACAAATGTGAAGGAACTAAAACAAGAGATTGAGTTATGAGTGAAAATGAATTGGCCCTTATATGAAATGTTGATCAGCAACAAAGATCCTCTTGGCTTCAACTCAATCTTCTTGATTCACCCTTGATTGGATGAATGTTCTTCACGGAGTACTGTTCACGTGAACAGTACCTCTTCCTTCAATTCTTCTCTCTTGATCTTCTCTTTGAATTTCTTTGAATGAATGAAGGAGATGATGAAGCTACCTTGAACCTTGATTGCTTCTTTAGCTTCTAGGAGTTTGAATGCTTGAAATATCACCTTGGATGAGCTTGAAAGAGCTTGAATGGATGTAGATGATTTCCCTTGATAGTGAGCTTCAATGGATCCCCTTGAGATGATGAAGAGGATGGAGGATGCAGCTTTGTCTTCTCTTGGCCTTGATCTTAATCTCCACTTGAAGAGCTTGAACACTTGAGGATGAAGACCTTCTTCCCGGAATACTGTTCACTACTACAGTGCTTCGAATTCCTCTCCCTTGAACACACTCTAGCAGCCTCCCTTGTAACCCTCTTGAAGCATTAGGTTTTCCATCCCCTCAAGTGTTGGTTTTATAACCCTTGAATGGTCCATAGATGCCCCCTAGACCAGATCCACAAATCATGGAAGATTAGGTAAGATTTGATTAAACAAATTCATGGAAAGGGGCTAGCCACGAGGTGGATTTCGAGGTCAAACAAGGCTGCATCGGGGCTGGCGGTCGACCTAAGGCTCCTGGCGGTCGACCGCCACTGAAACATATACAACCGGGCGATCCCTGGGAAAACCGGTCGACCGCCACTAGCTGGCGGTCGACCGCCAGCTGCCAGACCTGCAGCTGGGCGGTCCCTGGCTGGGGCGGTCGACGCCCTGGCTGGCGGTCGACCGCCAGCTGGGCAGAGCCCGGGTCACCCCGGTTCGGTCCGTTGGCCGCACCAGCTCCGTCGCTTGAGTCCGTTAGCCGCCCGTTCATGTTTGTGGCATCGACCTTGATTGTCTTGAAGTTTTATTACTGAGTCTTCAAGCCAAATTTTGTTCCGGGGGCTCTGCCCCCGGAAACCCCCGCAAGGGGCGCTGCCCCCTTGACCCCCGCGACCTGACCGCGCAGGTCGATCCGCGTGCGAGGGCGCAACATTCAGCCTTCATGTGCATATCTGTCATGAACAAAATATCACATATGTCAGTCATAAGAGCGTGGAAAATAACAATGACTAATAGTGTTAAGCCATTATCAAAACCAAGAATACACAAAACTCATATGACTATAGAATGATGTCGAATGACCCATGTGACCACAGAATGACTCAAATGACCTCAGGGACACAACACGAGTCAGGACCATGTTGGGGGCGCCTCCCGTGGTCCGAACAGGGCTTGCGTGGGCATCATTAATATTCCCGGTGCCCGGGGGCAACGGGGGAGAGTCCCGGGACTGGATTTCAAAACCGAAACGCGTTCGAAAGGAGCGGGCTATAGACCGAGGATATGAGCCAGACGATGACCATGATCGATACAGGCCCGAGGTCTGAGTGTGGCCCATGGAGGTCTTATTGATATTCCCACGGAAGGAGTCCGGTGGTGGCGAGAGCCGTCTCGTTCTATTCTGATTCTGTCGGTCGCTTGCGGACCTTTTCATGTTCGGGCAAAGACCCATATTGAAAGTACGACATGGGCGTGAACGACCCCGTACAAATGTATGCCGAGTTTACGGTAATTTCGATGAAAGGGTGGGAACGAATCCCGATAGGAACGGGCCGGAATTGATGAGCTATTGGCCCGGAGCAATGCCGGCTCACAGCCATATCGGGGTAGGAGCCCCCGGCTATGCAGGTCGCTCGCGGGCCTTTTCATGTTCGGACGCAGGTTCGTAATAGAAACGGGGCGGGAATCGAGGTGAACCCGTTCAAATGTCTGCCGAACGTGCGGTAATTTTAGTAGCGGCTCGGAAGGGATCCGGCCGGAGAAATGAGTCCGGTTTAATCGGAATGTCAGCCCGAGGCGAGGTCAGGCCATGGCCATTTCGGGATAACTCCCAAGGCACAGGCCCAGCCCACAAGGGCGGCATTGTTGTTCCTTCAGCACCGGGTCGCAGGAGAGATGGGGCTGCAATGTGGATCTCACTGTTTTATTGTTATTTAAAATTTCACTATTATTATTTGTTGATTTATGTATATCTTTGAGTGAGTTCGTTATTACAATTTATTTATTTATTTTTGTGCTTTATTCATTTACTATTGTTATTATTGGGTCTGTTATTATTTTTATTTGTTTTATCATCGTTCATTTGCTTGTCGTGTTTCGTTAAGTTTGTTATTATTATTTGTTTATTTTGGTTACCATTTATTTGTCTATTTATCGTTATTATTATTTCTTTTGTCCTTATTATTATTATTGCCTATTTCTTTATCATCCTTATTTATTTATTCATTTTCTTTTTGAATTTGTTATTATTTATTATCATTATTAGTATTATTATTATTATTATTATTCATATTTTCTTGGAGAGAGAATGGGCCATTAGAGGGCCAAGAGGAAGGCGTACCGCTGAAAGAGGGTGTACCGCTGGAGAATGGCTGGGGGAGGTGTGCCGGTGAAGGGCTGAGGCGGGTGTACCGGCGGAGGGCCGAGGCGGGTGTGCCGGGGAAGCTGGGCTGGGGCGTACCGGCGAAGGGCGCGGCAGGCGTGCCGGTGAAAGCGGCATGGGTGTGCCGGCGAAGGCCTGGCAGGGGGGGTGCCGGCGAAGGGCGCGGCAGGCGTGCCGGCGAAAGCGGCAGGGAGTGTGCCGGCGAAGGCGGCATGGGTGTGCCGGCGAAGGCCTGGCAGGGGTGTGCCGGGGAAGGGCGTGCCGGCCAAGGGTGGCTAGAGGGGCGTACCGGTGAAGGGCATGGGGAACCCACTCCCCCTCCGTTCTTATGTCTTTTCCTCTTCTCTCTTGGTTTCATTAAGTTTGCTTGGGTTTCTTCTTTTCTTCTCTTGATTAATTTTCATTCTTTCTCCCATGAGGACGAGTGTTCAAATTGTTTAGTTGTCGTTCGATTTGGTTCTCTTTGAATTGATTGCATTGTTCTTTTTGCTTTGGTTAAGGCATTTCACCGTTGTTCTTTTCATTTGTTTGTTGCTGTCTTTTGTCTTTTAATGTATTATAGTTTCTAACGAAAATTCGGCAGTATCTCCCCTTAACCCGAGCATAAGAAAGATAAAGGGGACGCGCCCACACGGAGTGGCGGAACCCGACAACTGGAGGTGGGCACCCGAGGGCAGCAACACCTTTTTAGAACCTCGAAAACGTGAAGTAAACAAAGAACGGAAGGCTTCCAATACTAGACGGGGTGGGCTGGGGCCAACCAAAGCGTATCGGCCAAGGATGAGCTTGGGGTGTACCGCTGGAGCCCCACAAAGGGGGAGGTGTGCCGCTGAGGGCCACCATGGGGTGTGCCGGCCAAGGAGCCGGACGGGTGTGCCGGGGAGGGCTGAAAAGGGTGTACCGGTTAAGGCCATTGGGGCCGTGCCGGAGAAGGTCGCCCAGGGCGTATCGGGGAAGAGCCACAGGAGGGCTATTGAACGTTGGGTGTTCAGAAGGGGAAAGAGGGCTAAAGGCCAAGGGTGGGCTGCTGGATGTGGGGTGTTCAGGAAGCGGGAAGGCCAAGGAGGAAAGATCGCCGCCGGAGGCCAAACCGATGGGGAAGACAAGGTGGAGGAAGAGCATGCTCAGACGCAAGCAAAAATACCCGAACAAACGGAGACAACGGAAGATCCCAAAAGGGGTTTTTATTCAAAAGGAAAAGGGGCCACAAACGGCCACATACATTGCAAAGGGAAAGAGAGAGGAGAAAAATGAAAAGCAAATATTGCGTGGGGGAGGGGGAACGGGATACAATAGGGAAGAGGGACGGAGCGTGAGCTCCTCCCCCTCCTTCTCTTCTTCTCTTCTCTTTGCTCGGGCGGCAGCGGACGGAGTAGCCGGGAGGAGGCGGAGGCTTCCCCCCCCCCCCCTCTCCTCTTCTCTTCCCTCTTCTTCCTCCTTCTTCTTCTCTTCTTCTTTTCCTTTCTTCTCTTCTGCGTGTCTCTGTCTGGCTGGCCTCCTCCTCCCCTTCTTGCAGCGAAGAAGAGGGGTTTTATACCCCAGCAACGGCGAGCGTCCGAAGGCGGGAACGATTCGACGGGCATTGAATGGGAGTTGACTCCCTCGTCCTTGGTGGCAGGGGGATAGGCAGAGTGGCCCTCTCCCCGGACGACACCTCGGACAGCCCACTGCGCGCCAAAGATCCATAGGGCATGGGCGCAAGATCTCACCTGCCGGAGCGTGCCGTTGAAGAGGCTTAATGGCGTGTCGCTGGCAGGGCCAAAAGGCGTGTCGCTGGAGAGCCCAAAGGGCGTGCCGGTGGAGCGCATCCAGGGCATGCCGCTGGAGGCCAGCACGGGCGTGCCGCTGAAGGGTGCTGGCCAGGTGTGCCGGCGAATGGCAGCCTGGGCGTGTCACTGGACGGCCTTGGGGCGTGCCGCTGAAGGGCCATCAGGGGCGTGCCGTTGAACCCCACGGGGGTGTGCCGCTGAGGGCCAAACTGGGCGTGCCGTTGAACGGCTAAATAGGCAGTTTTGAGTCCATTGTGAGCACGAGTTGTGGCCCGCTTGATTTTCTTCGAGGCCCATGGATTGTGGGGCTCTTGGTGGTTGATTTCTCTTCACTGTTGTGACTCCGGAGACGGCTTCACGGTAGTGTGCATATTTGGGGAGTCCGGATGACCCGCCTCTCCAGGGCTTCTTCACTCAGCGCCGTTGTTGACGCGGGGCCGAGCGGGACATCTGGGTGTGCAATTTTCGGTGTCCACAAATCCTCAAGCACATGAGAGTCATCGGGCATATACTTTCGCAACATCGAGACGTGAAACACGTTATGCACCGACGCCAACTCAAGAGGTAACTGCAGCCGATAGGCTACCTCACCGATGCGCTCCACAATAAGGAAATGACTAACATATCGGGGACTGAGCTTCCCACGCCGTCCAAAACGCATCACCCCCTTCATCGGAGAAACTCTCAAAAATACATGATCGCCAACGGCAAACGTGAGAGGCTGCCACCTACGGTCAGCATAGCTCTTCTGCCGACTCTGGGCCACAACATGTTCTGACGAACCAAGTGCACAACGTTCACACACTGCTGCACCAACTCCGGTCCCGTCAAAACATGCTCACCAACCTCGAACCAATCGAGTGGAGTCCGACACAGACGCCCATACAACGCCTCATAAGGAGCCATGCCGATGCTCGAATGATAGCTGTTGTTGTAGGCAAACTCCACCAACAGTAGGTGATGAATCTAACTCCCCTGCCACTCCAGGCAGCAGGATCTCAACATATCTTCCAAAGTCTGAATGGTCCTCTCTGACTGACCATCTTACTGAGGATGATACGCCGAGCTAAAAGCCAACTCCGTGCCAAGAGCTCGCTGAAAACTCCTCCAGAATCCAGAAGTGAAGCGCGGATCCCGATCCGACACAATGGAGATGGGAATCCCATGCAACGGAATGATCCGCTCCACATAAAGACGAGCAAACTTGGGCACACTCCAGCTAACTTTGACTGGTAACAACCGAGTCACCTTCGTCAGCCTATCCACTAGCAACCAAATACTGTCCTGACCGCTCGGAGTCCTCGACAATCCCACCACGAAATCCGTGGTCACCTGGTCCCAGTCGCTGATGCTCCGCCTTCACCTGCTGACAAGTCAAGCACCTGGCCACAACTTCGGCAACATCTCTCTTCATGCCAGGCCACTAGAACTGTCTCCGCAAGTTCCGATACATCTTCGTCGCACCCGGGTGTACGGTGTACCTGCTCCTATGAGCCTCACGCAACACCGCACGACGAACCTGCTCATCGGTTGGGACGTACAGCCTACCACGAAATCTCACAGCACCGTCCTCGCCGAGCTCCACATCAGCCAAGGCCAAAATCCGGGGCAACTCCGGGTCTGCATGCTGGGCCTCTGTCACCTGACGGCGGATAGCAGGCGTGACAGTCAGACTCGCGAGCACTGCTAACCCTGGCTCCTGGGGAATCTTGAGCCTGAATGAAACTTCAGGCACTTGTTCCCAGAGCCTCCACTTCCTCAACATCAAGGCACTGACCGCGACCTTCCGACTCAAAGCATCAGCGACGACATTCATCCTGCCCGGCTGATAAGACAGGGTGAAGTCATAATCCTTCATAAACTCCATCCAACGCCTCTGCCTGAGGTTAAGGTCCCTCTGCATGAACACATACCTCAAACTCGGATGGTCAGTGAACACCTCGAACCTCTCGCCGTACAGATAATGCCTCCAGATCTTCAGCGCGAAGATCACAGCCGCCAACTCCAGGTCATGGGTAGGGTAGTTCTCCTCGTGGCACTTCAGCTGCCGAGATGCATAGGCCACCACTCTACCATGCTGCATCAACACAGCACCCAATTCGACCTCGGAAGCATCTGTACACACCACAAAACCTCCCGATCCAGAAGGCAGAACCAACACCGGAGCCGAGGTGAGCAATCTCTCTAGTTCCCTGAAACTCTGCTCACACTCATCAGTCCAGACGAAAGGCACATCCTTCCGCGTAAGTCTGGTCATCGAGGCAGCAATGCGAGAAAAATCCTAGATAAACCGGCGATAATAGCCCGCAAGCCCCAAGAAACTCCGGATCTCTGTCACCGACCTCGACCTCGGCCACAGCATTACTGCCTCGACCTTGGCGGGGTCCACGAAAATGCCATCACCAGAAATCACGTGCCTTAAAAAGTGCACCTCGCGAAGTCAGAACTCGCACTTACTGAGCTTCGCATACAACTGGTGATCTCGCAACGTCTGCAGCACCACACCCAAATGGTACGCGTGCTCCTCGGCAGACCACGAATAAACAAGGATGTCGTCTACAAATATGACCACGAACTGATCCAAGTACGGACGAAACACCCTCTGCATCAAGTCCATGAAGGCTGCGGGGGCATTGGTGATCCCAAACGGCATCACCAAGAACTCATAATGCCCATACCTCGAACTGAACGCAGACTTCTCCACGTCGGACTCGCGAATCCTCAGCTGATAGTAACCGGACCGCAAATCAATCCGTGAGAACACTCGGGCAGACTGAAGCTGGTCGAACAAATCATCAATCTGTGGCAACGTATACTTGTTCTTAATGGTCACCTCATTCAGCTGCCGGTAGTCAATGTACAACCGCAAGCTACCGTCCTTCTTCTTCACGAACAACACTGGCGCACCCCAAGGGGAAAAGCTAGGACGAATCTACCCCTTGGCCAGCAACTCCTACAACTGGGCCCGCAATTCCCTCAACTCAACGGGGGCCATACGGTAGGGAGCCTTCGCCAAGGTCCCGTACCCGGCACCACCTCGATAACGAAATTGATCTCCCGCTGGGGAGGTAATCCAGGTAAGTGCTCCGAAAAAATATCAGAAAACTCGCACACCACCGGAATGTCCTCGACATCCGGACACGGCTGGTCTACCAAGACCACAGAAGCGAGAAAACCCTGACAACCCGCATCAAGCAAACGACGAGCTCGAATCGCCGAAATAAGGAAACGGGAAGAGGAAGACCTGATACCTTGGAAATAGAAGGTGGGTCCACAAAGTCGCCAAAAATAAACCCTCTTCGAGCAGCAATCCACCAACGCATGATGTGCCTCGAGCCAATCCATGCCCAAAATCACATCAAAGTCCTTAAGCGGCAACGCATAGAGCCTAGCCGGCAAACTCCGCCCTTCCACCCACACCGGAACCTCATCGAAACAATACAGAGTGATCATAAAATCACCCGAGGGCAACTCCACTACCAAATCGCAGGACAACTAGGTCACTGGCTCCTCGATACTCAGCGCGAAATCCTCCGAAATAAATGAATGAGACGCGACAGAATCAAACAAAACCCGAGCCGCACAACCCAAAATCTAAACGGTACCTTCCACGAGCTGCGACGCCACTGCCTCTGCCCTGGTCATATGTGTAATTTGGCCTCGAGCTCTCTGCCTGCCTCCCACACTCGCTGACCTGGGTAGCGGCGGATACTGTCCCTGCTGCTGCTGCTGTGGCCTCTACTGCTGGGGAACCTGCTGTTGCTGAGGAAACTGCTGCTGCTACCTCTGAGGACAGTCACGCGCCATATGCCCTGGCTGGTCACACCGGAAACAAACTATCGACGCCGTGCACTGCCTCCCTAGATGGAACTCGCTACACCGTGGGCACGGTCCTCGCGATCCACCCACTGATCCCTGACGCTGAAAAGGAACCGGCTACTGTACACTGCCCGATGAAGCCTGCTGCTCACGGCCTCCCTTCTTCTTCTTTCGGAAACTCTTCCCGAAGAACTTCTTGACCTTCGTGCCAAAAGACACCGATCCTGTCACTGACGCTGTCGACGCTGGCGCTCTGAACCACCCGACGCATGCTGGAAGGAACCCTATTGTTGGGTAGCCAACGGCTGGCTGCGACCTGACAAAGACTGCCCCTGGCTAATCGGTCCTCGAGTCCTCTGCATATCTATCTCCAAGGAAGCCGCCACACGAGACGCTGTCTCCAGATCAGTGGCAGCGTTCGCGATCAAATGGTGTCTCAACTCCTGTCTCAAGCCCTGTACGAACTGTGCGGTCTTCACCCTCTCATGCTCCATGATATGGGGTGCATACCGACCCAGCTCAACAAATCGGGCCATGTACTGCAACACTGACATGTCACCCTGGACCAGCTCCAGAAACTCACGCATCCGCTGCATAGCAATAAACTCTGGACAGTAGGTACGCTCGAAAGCACTGACAAAGTCGCCCCACGGAATCTGCTCAAGGGGACGTGACTGAAAAGACGACTTCCACTCGGAAGACCACCACGCTCGAGCCATACCCTGCAACTGACTATATGCCAACATCACCCTGTCCTCTGCAGTACATCGCGCGGAACTGAACAGCCGCTCCATCTCGTCGAGCCAATCTCGAGCCGAATCAGGGTCTGGATGACCGCCATAGTAAAGTGGATGAAACTGCTAGAAATCCCTCACTGCTCGGCCTGGCCCACCCCTGGTCGACGAGCCCTCACCAGCTTCTCCGCCGAACTGCTGCGACATAAGCTGGTACATGCCACGAAAGAAATCCTCGGCCCCCGGAAACCTCGTAGTATCCACTGCCTCGGTGGCCGCAAGTGGCACTCTACTCTGCTCCTCCGGCTCCTGTTGAACCTCCTGCTGGATCTCCTGACCTCCAGCTGACTGCCCCTGCTGAGAGCGAGTGCTCCGCCTCGGCGCCATACTCGCTCCTGAAGCAAAAGATAGAAAACACGGAAACAGCAAGGTCAAGAAAAACGCACGATGCCCGATGCCAGTGTCAACTGTACATCATTGTTGTGGACAAGTGGACCACTACAATTACCTATGATTCTCGTATAGCTCCACAACCGCGCTCTGATACCAACTGTAACGACCCGAGAATCCGATTACCGGGAAGGCCCGATAACCCGAGACTCGTACCGCCACCCACGAGTCCGAAGACTCGGAAGGGTTAGAAGGATGGTGCGGAGACTACACAAGTATCACAAATAATTGTAGAAATTAAACAGTTGATATAAATAAGCAGGAAATAAACAACCTTTTAATTAATACATGGTCCACAAGATAACAATAAAATAACATAGTAGTCTACAACTAGTACAGAGACAAGAAAGAAAAGAACAGGTACACGGGGCATACCCCGGCTCTGACCTCTGGCACTAACGCTGGGCACCCGAACCACGCTGAGCCTCAGACGTGCTCCCCTGAAACCGTGCCTCGCCTGAAACATGGTGACAACACGCAGGGAATGAGTCTCAAAACAAGACTCAGTAAGGATCACTCGAACCCTACCTCGCACACAGAGAAACCGCTACGCTAGCAATAAGCGAGTACCTCGAAAAGAGAAGCCCTGCCATCTACAAAATACCGGTTTCACGGCACGAAAACCGACACACGTGCCACGGTGAAACGACCGGAACACCACGGCCAGCACGACAAAACCCGAAGGTCGAAGTCACGAGACTGACAGTCTGCCACTCCCGACTCGACAGAAGTACCTCCCACTAGAAGCATAGTCGGTAGCGTCCCCTAACGTCTTACATCGCACCGCAGGTGAACAGCCTAACGTGGTAGCTCCTACTAGAGGCACGGACACCGAACAAGAACCGCAACGAGCGACTAGCTGGGGTCACGCCCGTCGGCGTGGGTCCAACCGCCCCCAACTACGTGTGCACACACAGACCATGCGTCCTAGGTCTGGCCCTCTGACCGGTTTTCCCCCGTAGCCGGACTCTGGCTAACAACGAGGGGCCCGACGGAAACCAGTCCAAAACCGTCCTCAGGGTAGCCTCTCCACCACTCCCTGGTGAGACCACACGCGTGTAAGCAGGTTACGACTAGTGGAGTGTCACTAAAGGAGTAGACTCTCAAGTCAGTGGAAAGCAACGTCACAACCGGACGGTACAAGGAACACCCCTCATACAAATCACCGTCGCACGGCGACACAAGCCGACAACAACATCTCCCGGTACCGCTCGGTACGACGAGAGACAAGCCGACACGACCCGTCCCCTTGATCGGTCCACCTTGGGCCGCTCAGGGATGTGTGGTCATACCGGGGCCGCACCAGGTTTAAACGGCCAGGACGTGACCGTTCTACCCCAGGTCCAAACGGAAAGATGAACGGCCGACACGGGCCCGTTGAACTGATGTGCGGCCAGCTCCTGGCCGCACGTGGGTGATGAGCAGTCATCTCCTGGCCGCTCATCTCCCAACGATAAAAATCCTAAACGGCTAGTCCTTAGCGGCGCTTGGGGAAGGGCGGCTACGGTTTCGCCGTTCAAGGGTTGTGCGGTCTAGATCTGACCGCACAACGGAGCAACTGCACCAGATGAAGCACGGCCAGAACCTGGCCGCACGAAGGGTTAAGCGGCCAGCTCCTAGCCGCACACCCCGGTGCGCTGTATAACGGTAATAATCAACGGTCGAAAATCCAGGGTTGGGCGGTCGTTATGGGGCCGCACTTCAGGATATGCGGTCCCACGATAGACCACACAAGCCCACTACGCACCGAGCCCAGCCACAGCGCGCCGAACCGATGAACGGCCAGAACAGCGCCGCACAAGGGTTGTGCGGCCACTGGTTTGACCGCACATCGCTCACCGGTGCGAAAACGGCGAACCTCACCGGAATCGCCCATTCCAACCGCAAACAAGCCCCACGAAGGGGGAAACGGTGAGAGAAGAACCCCCAAGCCCCCTAGCATGCTCCTATGCTCCCGAAACGCGGAATCGTGGCTTAAAACGATGGATCGGGCGGTCACTCCCCAAAGCATGGACGACCCTTCCCGACGTGAAATTGACCCCTCTCGACCTCGTCTCGAGCTAAAACTCGTGGGGAAGGAAGACAAGAGGCCAAAGAACGTCACCCTACCTCCGGTTCGCGACGAGACCCACCGATCCAAGCCCGAATCCACGAAGAACGCCGTTAAAACCTCGCCTTCCCACGCTCGCCGCACGCCCGACGATCGCCTCATCGTCACCCACGTCCTCGCGCCGTCGCACCGCCGCCGTCTACAGTCGGAACGGAGGTCGCCACGCTCGAACGGGAGAGAGAGAGAGAGAGAGAGAGAGAGAGAGAGAGAGGGACAGCCACTGTCGTGAGGGAGGAAGAAGAAGAAAGGAAGAAGAAGAAGGAAAAAGAAAAGAAAAGAATTAAGAATTTATAGGAAATCTGGAATTTCCAAAAAATAACGAAAAATAGAAAATTACATTCCCACGATCCTCGGGACGCACCGATCGCAACGGTACCACTCGTGCCCAGGTGAACGACCCAGTTCACCTGCAGCGAGGTTCCAAAGGAATTACCGAAACACACACCGGGAATCGGAAAACACGCGCGGAAAAAGCCGCAGAACGCTTCTGGGCCTCTGAAACAACTCCGATCACGCCGATCCGAACACGAAAGATGTCCGAAATGAAATTTTGGACACAACGGAGCTGGAAATTTCGAGAAATCAGATCCGAGACCCACGAAGAAGGATCTGAAAGGTCCAGGATATTACATTCCCAGCTCCCAAGAGGAAAGCACTCCTGCTCCCCTCGGAAATGAAGGTAGCTTCCCAGCTCCCTAGAGGCGAGCACTCCTGCTCCCCTTGAAAACGAAGGTAGCTTCTCAGCTCCCTAGAGTTGAAGGTAGCTTCCTAGCTCCCTAGAGGCGAGCACTCCTGCTCCCCTCGGAAATGAAGGTGGCTTCCAAAGCTCCCTAGAGGCAAGATGTCTTGCCCCATGAGGAGAAACTAAGTCACCTATGGAGTCAGTCATCTCATGGTCGCACTGGTCACGAGCACGACCATAGGCTAGTGCCTAGTCCACAGGTATGCCTTGCTGGGTACGTCCTAGAGGGTTGCGCCTAGGCATCCCTCTTCCTCAGGAGAGAGCCAGATGTGCCCCTCAGAAACTGGAGCTCGGCCCAACCAGCTACAAGTGCCACCTACATGTGCAAGGGGGGGACCTTGCGCACCAAGAAAGGCAGCAAGCGACGAGATGGATCACGAAGGCTTCACCAAAGTCTCTCCTTCATCTGGCCCCGTATGGTTCCTCTCGAGCACCGAGCACACTCGACGCTCGGGAGTGGGGGGCTAGTGAGGAGGGTAAAACCAACTTGACCCATACAAGGCCCATTTCCACCAGGCCCATTCGGGCCCATGATCTACGACGCTCCCAAGGGCCCTCGACAGCTGCGGCCCGTTGCAAACAGCCCACAACGATGGAGCCTCAGATTTGCTAGGGCATGAAGGGCTTTGACCCAAGTGCAACGGCCGCTGGATGACTCTACGATGACCGAACATTGCCTCCTACGATATCGGCCTCAACTCCACTAAGGGCGAGCACGTTTCACGGGCATCGTAATACTCGTCAGAGAACTGTTCACCTTTGGAAGAACGGGCCATCAATGGAAAACTCCCCACGATCGTGGAAGACGTTACTCCACGACCTTCACCTTTCCCTGTTAAGGGACTGGCCCTTGCTACCAGGACAACCCCCTATAAATGGGACTCCGATGGATGAAGTAGAGACATGGTGAATTCCACCATGAAACACACACTCAGCTCCAAACAAGAGAAATGAGGAGCCATCTTACTCTCCAGAGAGAAAGCACGCGCCAAGCTCAGGCTGCCCTCCGAGCACCCTTACCGCCCAGCGAACACTCTCTGAGCACCCATTGGCCACGGTGAAGACCTTCTTTGAAGGCAGTCCGTCTCTCCGGGCTTGCTTCGCGACCTCCCAACTCTCTCTCCCATATTCTTCTTACTACTGCCTTGTCTCCCAAGTGCTGACTTAAGCATCGGAGGGTTGTCCCCTGGGATAACGATTGAGGCTCCTTTTGACGCTTTTCTTCCTGGTGTTCGCAGGCTTCCACGAGTGTCAGGTGCGGTCTTCCCTGACAAATAAATAGAAAAATGTGGTACGAGGGTTAGGAACTATTTTTCCACCTCTACAACTAGGTTATGAAACGTATATAATTAATTTCAACACTAGTATTTGCATTTGTGAAGCAGAGAATATCCGTATATTCACATAGGAGATGTCGGAGTATGGAGGAAAAATAAAAGTCTTTGAACTCACAAAATATGAATGATACCGTTTGACACATGAATATGCCAAAACATAAGTAAATGGATGACATCTGTAGAGGCAGGAAAATGATTCCTATGCGTTGTACCACCTTCTCTATTTATTGAATGGGGAAGTCGTCTCGCACCCGTGAAGGCCTGCAAGCACCAAGAAACAGGGGGCGTCAGAAGGAGTCTCGGGTGTTACCCTAGGGGACAACCCTCCGATGTTTAAGTCAGAGATGTATTAATCGAAGAATAGAGGAGAGCAAGTGAGAGAGAAGAGATCATAGTGGAAGGCTAAGGAGCCGTGTAGATCCTCCAGACGAGTGCTCGCCGCTCTCAGTGCTCACTTGGTGAGTGCTCGCTGGGTGGTAAGGTCACCGGAGGGGAGCTTCCTTCGAGTGCAGACTTTAGTCGCTTCCCTCTCTCTGTGTAGTAGGGCTAGTAGCTCTATTCTCTCGTGTAGTCGTTTTGACAGAATGAACCACCGTGTCCCTCTTCTTCGTCGATGTCCCTCTTATAGGGGTTGTCCTGGAGCGAGGGGCCTTATCCCTTGAAAGGGAAAGGCGTAGGTTGGGGAATAACGCTTCCCCGCTATGGTGGCGGGAGTTTCCCGTTGGAGGACAATTGCCTCGGCGTCGGCTAGTCCCGGGGTGAGTCTTACGGCGCTCGTGGGGCATGCTCGTCCATTATGGGGTCGAGGCGGACGTCGTGGGGGGTAATGGTCGGTCGTCGGAGGGTCTTTCGGCGATCACTGCGCTCGGGCCGTAGCTTTTACACGCTGTAGAATCTGAGGCCAAGTCGGATTGGGCCGCACCTTGATGGGCCATAACCGCTAGGCGCCTCTTGGACGGGCTGTAGAAGCGGGATCGGTTTGGGCCTACCGTCATTGGGCCGGTCTTGGGTCAAACCAGATTTACCCTCCTCACTTCCCCCCTACTCTCAGTCGTCGAGCACCTTACAGGGGACTGAGAGTTGAACATGAGAGGGTCTGTCGGAGTGCGATATTCAAAGTCGATCTCTCTGTAGCACGAATACCAGCAATATGCTTGGCGCGCAAGGTTCCTCTGGCGTTGGCAGGCGCCATGTCTGTCATCATGATGGAGGCCCGATTTTGTCAGGGAGCACGGGCTCCGAACAGGCATCCGGCGTTGGTAACCGTACTATGATAGTGACGGGTACCTTTTCACCTGCCTCACGGCTCGGAAGCGCCGGCCTGTCGTGGGCAGTTATAAGGGTCATCGTGGGGTTCCCCCAAAGACTCCCTTCACGCCCTGTTGATTGTAGTGCTCATCGCAGGCTTCTTCTTCCTCTGCCTGGTGAGGGTTTCCTTCCCCCCTTTACGTTTTCAAGCTCTCGTAGTAATGCCTCCTCGTAGGAGAATCCTTCATGTTAGTCCCACATCTTCTGTCGAAGAAGTGGATCCTAGTCGTGGCAGCGCCCAGAGCACTTCGAGTGCCAGCGCTAGTCGACCCCACTCCCCACCGTTAATCGCGTACAGGGTGATTCGAGGGCTGCGGGAAGCTTTTCAGATTCCCCCTGAGTTCGACATTATCTTCTCAACTGTTGACGATGATCAACTAAGTCTGCCGCCGGGGGGGGGGGGGTTATGGTCCCGGTGGCATCCTTTCAGGCGGGCTTCCCTCTTCACGTCCATCCTTTCATCGCTTCTGTCCTCCACCACTATGGCCGACATCCAGGGGAGTTATCACCCAACTCTTACTATATCCTCTGTGGATTTGTTTTTGCGTGTCGGTGAGCGTCGGTGGAGCCCAACTTTCATCTTTTCCGCCAATTCTATTACCTACAGAGGTGTCCGGCTGATACGGCCTATGCGTATTTCAAGGCTCAGACTGGTCGCAACATTATCCGGGTTTCTATTTCCGCAACTAACCTCAAGGGTTGGTCGCAGCGATATGTGTATATCACTAAATCGAGTGACCGTGATTCCTCCGATGACTGGAGGCATAGGGGTTTCCGTCATGTTTGGGCCGACAGGAAGCCCCCTGCCAACGCCGAAGATCGTAGGAAGATAGATGTTGTCCTCCGGTATCCCCTTGCCAATGCTGACTTTGAGCTGACCCCGGGGTTGCTCCGGGAGCTGGGGTTGAGTCCCCCATTACCACAGGGTACCGATCTTGAATCCTCCTCAAGCTGTATTGGTGGCGAAGCATGCTAACCTCGCTCGGTCTAATTTCAGGGGCGCCGAAAGTGCCAGTGTGGAGCTACGATGTAATGCCCCAGATTTTTTTCTGATATTTTTCGGATCATTTTAGTGGGTCTTAGAGTGTATTTTGTGCTTTACACGTATTTTTCCCTGATGTGCCCTCGGAACACTGTGCAGGGCAAACCGTGACGTTCTTCGACTCCGAGATGTTACCACTGCGTTGTGCTCCTCCCGAGGATCGCGGAGGTAATTTTTCATAATTTTCTGAATTTTTGAATTTCTGGGTTTTTCTATATATTAACCCTTTTTCTCTCTCCCCCTCTCATTCTCTCTTTCTCACTCTCTCTCATCTCTTTCTCTCCCCCTCTCCCCGGGCGGCCGACGGTGGCGGAGGAGGGTGAGGCGGCGATGGCGAGAGGCGAGGAACGGGTCGAGGATCGAGGGACGGTGGCGCGTTGAAGCTCGACCGCGGGTTCGTGGAGCGGCGAGGGTTTCAGGGCGTTTTCTTCGTGGATCGGCGTCCACGGCGCGTCGTTTCTTCGGTGGAGGTAGGGAGATGGACCCCAGCTCGTGCATTCCCTTTCCCGCAAGTTTTGTAGGCCGTGGTGAGCCGAGCGGGCGTATTTGAGATTTTTGAGGCAAAATCATGTTTTGGGGAGAGTTGGCCCGCTCTATGGATTTGAGACGCGATTCGGCGTTTTGATGGCTTAGAATCATGTTAGGGGTCCCCAGGGGGATTCCCCCTTGATTTCCCCCTCTCCCATGGAGGCATGGGGCGTGGTTGCCATTTTTGTGCTTGTTCGCCGTTTTCGCCGCCGGAGCACTGTGGCGGTCGTTCCAGAGACCGCCACAGGGTGTAACGCACCCAGGGAGGTGCGTTACACTTCATTGGTTTTTGGGCGTGGCGTTCGTGGACCTGACGATCCCAAGATAGACCGCCACAGTGCTGTGACGCCCTGGTGTTAGATCGTTACAGTGATTCCGACCATGGTTTATGATCGTTGGGGGTCATAGACACCTGACGCACCCAGAGTGAGGCGTCAGGGTAGTGTGACGCCCCTGGGTAGGAGCGTTAGAGTTAACACATCCACCCCTCTCCCTAACGCACTTGGGTAGGTGCGTTAGAGAGCGTGACGCACCGAGCGGCATGCGTCACGGCTTGTGTAGCTCCTTGGTGATGCGGGACGGACACGCAACCTGGGACTCTAGCTCGCGATCATCCCTAAGCGAGGGAAGACGTGGGACCGAGCGCGGTTGAGAAACCGGCCGTGAGTCTTGGGTATCAGATTTCCGTGTTAACTTGGGTCGAGTCATGGGACGGTAACACTCACACTCGCTCTCTCGCAGCGGTGATACAAGTATATCTAGCTAGAAACCTACACTCGCAGCGACATTCAAAGCTATACAAGATAAGCAAATGCGATAAAGAGTGGGGAGCGAGTGTACCTCCATGCTCGGGCGTGGGGAAGACGTTCCCGGCCAGTTACGGTAACTCCCGGTAACAACGGTTAAAGTTAATTACAACAGTGAAATCTATTGCCCACTCCACGCAGGAAGGTAAAGGGCTACAAGTGGGGCCCGGGAGGACCGACCCTGGGTTGACAGGCAGCAATCTGGAGGTGCGTATGGCACGAACTCGGCCTGCTGGTCCGACTCGGCACTATTCCAACTCGGTGTTACGCCAACTCGGTTGCTGACTCGGTGGGCAGCAAGGTATGGATTCCAAAGGAACGCTGCCTTCCTGGGATCTTCTGAAGGCGCCGCTTGGCTGAGACGATGGCGGGATGTCCCTGATCGACTCCCTGAAGGGGCGGCTCCTGAAGTTGACTTTGATATTTATTTCTGAATTTTCTCCCAGACTGAGTTGTGCTGGCTGAATTCGGATCTGCTCTGCACACCTTCACAAAAAGAATTCCTACGACCAGATCCGATGTCGGATTGATGCACAAGAGATACTGATGGATAGGGGACTCAGAGATCTACAACATATATTTTTGGTGGCTCCATCCCCAGAACGGATTAAAAATAAAAATGACTGCAAACTACCTTTTTTTTCTGACCCGGACTGATAGACACACAGGGCAGAGATGGATCTACCTGAAACAGACCTTTAACCGAGGGCTAAATGCTTTTTTTTGACTCAACGAAAATTATGGTGGAAGGGAGTATACGTGAGGAACACTAGGGAATTTTTGTGGATTTTATAAAATTTTATAAGTGGGTGAGGAAATTACAAGAAGATGACCATGTCCCGTAGATCTGTAAAAGGGCAGATTACTGAGAGGACAAACAAAAATACGGGAAAAATATCAAATGGACTCCAAATGATACGAAATTTTAACTGGAGGTTAGGGAAGATGGACAAAACAAACTCTCAAAATTAGAGCTCAATTAGATAACAAGAACCAGAGATACAATTTCGGAGGAGAGGTTCTGTCCTGATTTGGACAGAACTTCGATGTAGCGGCGGTGGCGGCGCGACGGCGGCACGAACGGTAGCGGCGGCAGCAGAAAGAGAACTCAGAGGGGCTAAGGAGAATATAGGAGAGGGCTTCACACCCTGGAGGGCTGGAGGAAGAAGAAGAGAACCAGAGAGAGAGGAGAGAGGGTACACCCTTCTTGCTTCAAGTAATTTTCACATAATTTCTTCATTAAATCTCTAATGACACTGTACATAGGCTTATATAGAGAATGGCAAGGGGTGGGGGGCTGGGAATTTCGTGGGAAATAGGCCATTTTCTTTCCCATGTGGTCAAAAACTCAAAATAAATAAATTACATATGGAGGGGGCATTCCTTTGACTAGGTAGGTAAGGTAGGTGGCCTCCCTTTGACATTTTCAACCACTTGTCTCCCATGTGTCCAATTGACCTTCTAGATGTCACCTAGGACTTTGACCAGCCCCACATGGACCCATATGGCTTATGTGGACCAATGGGGAAGGAGTGAGGGCCCCCTTGCTGGACCTACTGACAATTTGCACAAAAACCCAAAGAATCCAAGGGAATGACACATTGGCTTATAAAGCCTTACAATTGCACATATACTTTCCCAAGGATATAAAAATAAACTAAAGGACACAAATGTAAAAATAAAAAGTCAATGCTCGACGTCGATTCCCATCAACTCTCCCCGGGTGGGAGGAACTCGACCCCGTCGAGTAAGGGGTGCGGTTGCTCGTGATGCTGGTGGATCCGTAACCGAACCTGGAAGCGCGGAGTACGCTCCACTCCAAGTAATCGACACCTGCTCATCCCATATAGATTCGATATGCACACGCTGCCATGGGAATGAGGCTAGAGGTGGACACTCCGGGGTGGGGTCACTCTCAAATGAAGGGAGGCGGCTCGATGACTCACTAGGAATCACCGCGGGTCCCTTATGTGACTAGATCCGATATGTGGATGTATAGCCGATCCCAAAGTCCAACAAGTCTCGAACTCAAAAGGGACTAACAACGCGAGCGTACAAAGACTGACTTGACGCGACGTATGCACAGACATGCAAAACCCTAGACACACCTAATGTTAGTCCGACCCGTACGTGTGTGACGGCGGACCAGGACACCCGAATGTGTGCCATGCATGCATTTGACGTAACCTGAGGTTGACGTCATGGTGATTTCCTAGACCTCCTAAAGTGGACCATGCATGCATATTGGACTTAGATGTAGGAGGGCCAGGGGTACCAAATGCATCTTCTTTCTTTCCCCTAGATGATGGTGTATCTCGCAAGTGAACGGGCTTGGTGGGTGTAGACGACCCGGCCCGTAGGGAAGGGGTGTGGTAGTGGACTCCCTCGAGGAAGTGGAGTAGATGGGGTGGGTCAAGGGGTCCACTAAGGAAGGGGTCAAAGGGATCGAAGAAGGTATGACCCCTCGAGATGGGTTCCCCCATGACACGGTCCCAAGTTTGAAATTCATGAAGGTGTGGGTGGTCACCTTCATCCGTCATGGTGAATGGGACGGTGGTCATGTAAAAAAAATAGGATTCCTCCCTTGGGTAAAAGGGTATGAAGTCGGACTCGGCCGGCATCGGGAGGAATAGAAGAATCTCCGTGGTGACACAACCCACGGTGCACTCGGAGGTAATGGACCCTAAGGCCGGATAGGTGAAGCTACGACTAGTGGGTTGGTCGAAGCCTCGGGCCAATAAATGCGTCAACTCCCATTGCCAACCTAAACCAAGAATAAGGTCACCCAATGTGTCAACATGGTGACTAGATCGGAATGTAGTATGGTAGGAGTTGACGGGCACCAAAGATAGTGTGGGGTCCATGAATGGGAAAGGAGGTGGGACCAAGCCATCCTTGAGCCAACTAAGAAGCGGCTCGGCTATGTATAGCGTATCCGTTAGAAACACGGGTGGCTCGGGCTTTGGTACGTAGCTCCAAAGAAGAAGGTTCCGAATAGAGCTCGGAAGGAGAGGGTGGTAGCATTGGATCTCTCATGGGGGATGAAGGAGGGACCTCCATGATGGGGAGAGGGCTTGAGGATGCCGGAGGTGGGGCCGGATTAAGACTACCGGCTATGACCTCCTTGGGCTCGGGTAGGAGTCCGCCCATATGAGCACGTGTCCGATCCATCCTATCCAATCGGTCCGTAAACATTTTTAAGATTTCGGCAAAGGTGCGGGTTGGAGTAAGGGCCTCGTGGTGGACTTGCTCATCGTCTCTAGGCCTGAGTGTGGACCTAGGCTCGGCTATAGGCAGGACCTCTTGCTTCCGGCTAGGACCCATTTGCTTTGAAGCGCTTGGGTAGGATTGGTTGGGGGTGAATGGATGGGGTTGGTTGGAGGTGTGGCCCACTTGATTGGGAGTGTTTTGGTGGGCTTGGGTGGAGGTGAAGGGGCGGGGTTGGTTGAAGGTGACCGGGCCAGGTAGGTAGACCTTCCTAAGCTCGCCCTTCATCTCATGCCACGACTCGATGGGCCGTTGCATCCTAACCTCCCTCATACGTTCTATACTCTCCCATTTCCAGGCGGCTTCGTGGACAAGCCTCTTTTGGGCAAAGCTGGCTTGCATGGCATCGGACATAGTGTAGCACTCAAAATACGTGTCCATGGTGGCTTCCCACTTGAGGTAGTCGCTCGGGACCTTGGAGCCATGAAAGTCCGAGGCTTCGGGCCTAGGGAAGTGGATGGGATGGTTGCCAAGCCCACGGGTGTCATACCGCCAGTGGTACGGCCTAGGCGACTTGGAGTCCATTGGACACCGGGGAACTATAAGATGGACATGCAAACACGTGGAGACAAGACAAACCAACTAGACAATGGACTAAACATGACCCTAAATGACAATGCAAGTTGGAATGCCGACTCGACTACCAACCTAGACACAACAAAGACTCAGTACGTGGCGGAGCTAATCGATCCAAAGATCACTCGCGCAAGTGTGCGGCCTTCCCGATAGGCGTAACCTAACGCTCGGACAACACCTTTTGATATACCGATTAATGGGATGCAAGTGCAACCTAGACCGACTTAGACGATGACTAGACGTAAATGACCCTTTTTTTTATTTTAGACACCCTAGACTCAACTGGCGCTCTGATACCAAATTGATGCGGGACGGACACGCGACCTGGGACTCTAGCTCGCGATCGTCCCTAAGCGAGGGAAGACGTGGGACCGGACGCAGTTGAGAAACCGGCCGTGAGTCTTGGGTATCAGATTTCCGCGTTAACTCGGGTCTAGTCACGGGACGGTAACACTCACACTCGCTCTCTCGCAGCGGTGATACAAGTATATCTAGCTAGAAACCTACACTCGCAACGGCATTCAAAGCTATACAAGATAAGCAAATTCGATAAAGAGTGGGGAGCGAGTGTACCTCCACGCTCCGGGCGTGGGGAAGACGTTCCCGGCCAGTTACGGTAACTCCCAGTAACAACGGTAAAAGTTAATTACAACAGTGAAATCTATTACCCACTTCACGCAGGGAGGTAAAGGGCTACAAGTGGGGCCCGGGAGGACTGACCCTGGGTTGACGGGCAGCAATCTAGAGGCGCGTACAGCACGAACTCGGCCTGCTGGTCCGACTCGGCACTATTCCAACTCGATGCTGCGCCAACTCGGTTGCTGACTCGGTGGGCAGCAAGGTATGGATTCCAGAGGAACGCTGCCTTCCTGGGATCTTCTGAAGGCGCCGCTTGGCTGGGACGATGACGGGATGTCCCTGATCGACTCCCTGAAGGGGCGGCTCCTGAAGTTGACTTTGATATTTATTTCTGAATTTTCTCCCGGACTGAGTTGTGCTGGCTGAATTCGGATCTGCTCTGCACACCTTCACAAAAAGAATTCCTACGACCAGATCCGATGTCGGATTGATGCACAAGAGGTACTGATGGATAGGAGACTCAGAGATCTACAACATATATTTTTGGTGGCTCCATGCACAGAACGGAATAAAAATAAAAATGACAGAAAACTACTTTTTTTTCTGACCCAGACTGATAGACACACAGGGCAGAGATGGATCTACCTGAAACAGACCTTCAACCGAAGGCTAAATGATTTTTTTTGACTCAAAAAAAATTATGGTGGAAGGGAGTATACGTGAGGAACACTAGGGAATTTTTGTGGATTTAATAAAATTTTCTAAGTGGGTGAGGAAATTACAAGAATATGACCCTATCCCGTAGATCAGCAAAAGGGCAGATTACTGAGAGGACAAACAAAAATACGGGAAAAATATGAAATGGACTCCAAATGACACGAAATTTTAACTAGAGGTTAGGGAAGATGGACAAAACAAACCCTCAAAATTAGGGCTCAATCAGATAACAAGAACCAGAGATACAATTTTAGAGGAGAGGTTCTATCGTGATTTGGACAGAACTTCGATGTAACGGCGGTGGCGGCGCGACGGCGGCACGAACGGCAGCGGCGGCAGCAAACAGAGAACTCAGAGGGGCTAAGGAGAATATAGGAGAGGGCTTCACACCCTGGAGGGCTGGAGGAAGAAGAAGAGAACCAGAGAGAGAGGAGAGAGGGTACACCCTTCTTGCTTCAAGCAATTTTCACATAATTTCTTCATTAACTCTCTAATGACACTATACATAGGCTTATATAGAGAATGGCAAGGGGTGGGGGGCTGGGAATTTCGTGGGAAATAGGCCATTTTCTTCTCCCATGTGGTCAAAAACCTAAAATAAATAAATTACATATGGAGGGGGCATTCCTTTGACTAGGTAGGTAAGGTAGGTGGCCTCCCTTTGACATTTTCGTCCACTTGTCTCCCATGTGTCCAATTGACCTTCTAGATGCCACCTAGGACTTTGACTAGCCCCACATGGACCCATATGGCTTATGTGGACCAATGGGGAAGGAGTGAGGGCCCCCTTGCTGGACCTACTGATAATTTGCATAAAAACCCAAAGAATATAAGGGAATGACACATTGGCTTATAAAGCCTTACAATTGCACATATACTTTCCCAACGATATAAAAATAAACTAAAGGACACAAATGTAAAAATAAAAATTTAGTGCTCGACGTCGATTCCCATCACTTGGCCTAATGCACTGGCGTTGGTCCGTTAGGTGACGTAACGCCCCTGGGGGAGCGCGTTACGTTCAGTTTTGCTCGCCCTTCTGACGGCCCTGTGTTGGAGCATCAGAGTTGTTGTGGCGGTCGAGGCTTGGACCGTTACAGACTGTGATGGCCCAAGGTTAGACCGCCAAGCACTGTGTTAGGCTGAAGTGGATCTTCGTGCTCGCCGCGATCGTTTCGCATTGTGTAGGTCCTTGGTCGACCCGGTTGCGACCCAGTGGTCGACTTGGAGTCTCTTGGATGTCCCAGACACCCCGAGGGTTTTGTTTCCGTGTTTTGAGGGTGTTGGGAGGACCGTGCTACCTCGTTTAGCGTGCCCATGAGTTTGAGAGTCTGGGTGACTCCTCGTGTTTTGGGCTTTTCTGTTACGCTTAATCGAGTCACCGTGTATCGGTGTGTGTGCGGTGGGGTCTCCCCCGCATGTCGTGAGTTTTCCTGGAAGATGATTATCGAGTGGGCCATGTGTGTGGCCTTGGACTGCGAGTCCAGTTGCCCAGCCTGGGGCTGGAGTGTAATGCCCCGGGTTTTTCGGATCCTCGTTCGTGGGTCTCGGATCTGGTTTCTCGGAGCGTCTGACTCCATTGTGTCCGAAATTTCATTTTGGACATCTTTCGTGTTCGGATCGGCGCGATCCAGAGTCATTTCGGAGGCCCGGAGGTGTTCCGCGGTTTTTTTTCCGCGTGTGTTTTCCGATTCCCGGCGTGGGTTTTGGCTTTCCCTTCGGAACCTCGTTGCGGGTGAACCGGGCCGTTCACCTAGGCGAGTGTGGTACCGTTGCGATCGGTGCGTTCCGAGGATCGCGAGGGTGTGATTTTCTATTTTTGGGATTTTTCTGATTTTCCAGATTTTCCAATATATACCCCCCACCCTCTCTCTTCCTCTCATTTCTCACTCTCACCCTCTCTCTCTTCTCCCACTCTCTCCTCTCACTCTCTCCTCTCCGGCGGCCGACGAACTGAGGCGAGGGCGAGGCGGGGCGATGCGGGCGAGGAGGACGGCGAGGATGGGTCGAGGATCGAGGCTCGAGGGCGCGGTGAAGCTCGGCCGTGAGTTCGTGGAGCAGCGAGGCTTCAACGGCGTTTTCTTTGTGGATCGGCGTCCACGGTGCACGAAATCTTCGGTGGAGGTAGGGTGATGGACCCCCAGCTCGTGCACTTCCTTTCCCACAAGTTTCGTAGGCTACGGTGAGCCGAGCGGGCCAAACGGGGTGATTTGGGCAAAATCCATGTTTTAGGGCTTGTGGGCCGATCTCCCGTTTCATTGCGTTTCTGGCCGATCCGAGGCCGTAGATGCATGCTAGGGGTTATTTGGGGGCTTCCCCTATGTTTTCCCCCTCATCCGTGGATGTCTGGGGGCGTGGCGTGGATTTTTGGGGTTTTCCCGCCGTTCTCGGTTTTCCGAAATGGTCGCGGTCCACCAGAAACCGCGTTCATTGGTCGCGGTCTTGGGAGAAGCGCGTTCATCCTTTGTGTTTTGGTCGAGGAGGCCTTCGAGCGTCGCGGTCGTGCGATAGACCGCTTTGGTCTAGTCGCGGTCATGGGATGACCGCTACTATCTGGTCGCGGTCCTCGGGCGACCGCTACCAGCGGGGTTGCGTGTGGCTAGTTGCGATCGTGAGGTGACCGTGACAGCATGGTCGTGGTCTCCGGTCGACCGCTACCATCTGGTCGCGGTCCCCGGTCGACCACTATCTGGTCGCGGTCACCAGGTGACCACTACCACGTTCTGGTTCCTGTTTGCGCTGTTTTGACCTCCGGTCGACCCGGTTGCGACCCAGTGGTTGACTTTAGGTCTCGTGAGTGTCTCGGACACCCCGTGGAGTTCCGTGACCGTGTCTTTGGGTGTCCAGTGGTTGTCCCACTTACCTCGTTTTGCGTGCCATGAGCTTAAGGGTCCATGTGACCTTTTAGCGCTCCGATTGTATTATTTTGGTCTCCGGTCGACCCGGTTGTGACCCAGTGGTCGACCTCCGGCCTTGTGAGTATCCCGGACACCCCATGGGTTCTGTGTCTGTGTTTTTGGGGTGTCGGGAGGGGCAGTGTTGTCTCGATTAGCGTGCCCATAGGTGTGGTGGGTCCGGGTGACCCCACGTGTTCCGGGCTTTCGTGTTACGCATGATCGAGTCACCGTGTATCGGTAGGTGTGCGGTGGGGTTCCCCCGCATGTCGTGAGTCTTCCTGGAAGATGATTCCTGAGTGGGTCATGTGTTTGGCCGTGGACTATGCGTCCCGTTTCTTCTCCAATCATGGTCACCGTGCGATGGTGCTGGTACGTGGGATGGTCCGTACTTCGTTAGGTTCGGACGTCGTTTTCTGTTATTTTGAGAGTCTACTCTCTCATTAATCCTTGATGCGGGACGGACCACGGACACGGCAAGCTCGCGATCGTCCCTTAACGAGGGAAGCGTCGGATGTGCGCGGTTGAGAAACCGGCAATGAGCTAGGGTGGTCGGCTCTCTTTTGCGCCCGGATCGGGTCACGGGACGGCTTCGCTCTCTCTCGCAGCAGTGATATTATAAATTGAAGGCGAGCTAGGTATCCCTACACATGCTCTCTAGCAGCGGCATATAAAGTATATAAAGAATTAAGCTAATGCCAAGTGTAAGGGTGAAGGCGATACCTCCACGCTCTCGGCGTGGCGAAGATGGGACCCGGCCGGAACTCGTACTCCCGGGGAACTTAACACACAATAATTACAGCAATGGGAATATGCCCACTCCACGCAGGGAGGTAAAGGGCGACACAAATGGGCCCGGGAAGACCGAATTCGGGATGACGGGCAGCTTCGTGTGTTGATTCGGCTACACGCGTAATCACGACCGTGGGGCCCACGTGCTGTCCGGAGGGGCCGTGTGGGACCCGGTGTCACCGCTGTGGTGGGGACACTGGTAGAAGCGATCCCCGGGCTGGCGGCACGCCGGAACGGCGATCGGAGGCCGGGCGGCTCCGTTCGGTACCCGTCGGAATTGCTGCCCACGGGCTGGTTGCTGCTGTTTTGCAGCGCGCGCTCGGACGAAAATGGCCGCTGTGATCAGCCCCGTCGCCGGAATGCGACGAAACCAGTGCCGTTGGAAAGAGGACTCAAAATCCTCAAACGTAGGGCCAGTGGATTCCTCTGAACCTATGCGGACCAGGGCCTTAGATATTTTTCAATCTTCTGCTCCACTGCTCCAGAAATCTCAGATCAGCATATCAGATCCCTATAAAAGGCCGTTGACCGCCTACTTACAGTGGGATTCGGACTTTGATCTCTTCTTCAAAGTTGTAGATAATCAAACCACGGAACTGGGACAATTTTGTGAATTGGAGTTGGAGGTGGGGTGATTTGATATGATTTTTGAAGTGACTGGTGGTCGGATCTGGGAACAGGTGGACAGAACTGTAGATGGGACTGAGAACGATTTTTAGAAAATATGAGATGGACGAACCAAAAATTAAAAAAATTGTGGATGAAGGGGTGGATGGAAGGAAACGCCAGTAAAATTTGTGGGATGAAAAAAACTCAAAAAGTGGGCCTAAGACCTAAAACTCAGGGCGGGTGAAAATGGAAACAGACAGCAGACAGAACAGAAGTGGAAGAGTGGACGAAAATCTAAAATACTAAACGGGATCTGAATGACAAACCAAAATTTAGGGGATGTTCTTGACACCTCTGGAACACCCAGTAAAATTGCCAGCTCGATCT